>QRFB01000043.1:16903-61903 GCA_008931105.1 Oenanthe javanica | reverse complement strand
ATTATTATTCTAGTAGATTGATTACTACATGTAACTACTACTACAAGCTAAGCAATGCTGGGGATATACTAAAAAAAACTTAATAGAGTAAAGATTTCTAGTTTTAAAAGACAGAGTTCAAATTAACATTCAAGGCCCTTATTTTGTGTTAATAGTCTTACATAGTTTAAACAAGGAACATCAAAGGTTGAAGGGAAAGGGACTAAGAGCAGACCAACAGAACTTTATTAGAGTTTTGGTTATTTATAACTAAAACCAAGAATTTTCCCGAGGAGAAGATAAAATATGTTATACGAATATAGCCAGAAACAGTAAAAGTTGGAAATCATGCAGGTAAGGCACAAACCAGGAAATAGGTGATCAGTCAACTTGAAAGTATAAGGCTTACTTGTATAACTGGAGTCCTTCACGAAGTTCTCTTTCTCTCTGTTCTTTTTGCTCTTTTTTCCGAATGTAATTTTGCATCTGACACCAAATTTTAGTATTCAAACAGAACATAACATTGAGGTCCAAATTTAACATGTAGACACATGAAACTAGTGGAAAAAACAGAAATTGTTACTCACCTGAATTTCCCTCACTTTATCACTAACAACACCAGAGTTCCTCTCAGCTCTAATAATTTCTTTTTCTGTTAAGTCGCCAGCAGTCTCAATCTTACCTGGAAACAAATACATAATCAATGATTATAGATAGTAAGTCAGACACATTTGGCCATCAAACCACACTAGAAGACATGCAGGTTTAATCATGCATGCTAATAATTATAGAAGTATAATGTGGAAAACTGATGCAACATGAAAATAAGGTGATAAAGGAGATTAAATAAACCATATCTCTTCTGCATCTTCATTAGTAAAGGACCAATTCTCTGCCGAATGGTATACATTGTCCTTCCATATTCAGCCGCAGGCCAAATTTCCGTTCCAAATACTGCACTGCATATATAGTTTCATAGCATTCTCAGAAATTAGACACAGTTGCAGTGTGATTGTGATTCAAACACCAAGGTAACCTATGTTCACATGGATTAAGATTTATGCATAAAATATATAGTCCGATATGATGACATTCCATGGTCCCACAGCAGTGTTTCCAACAGAATTTTTCACCACAACATGCATAAGATGTTTCCTGCCCAAACAGCATTTATGAAGGATGGCCCAAAAGACAAATATCACCATCCTCAAGAGAGGGCCCAAAATATCACATGAAACACACATTACAGGGAGGTCCATGGTTACCACAGGGTCAGCCTATCTTTTACAGTAGATGGAATTATGATCTGTCGCTTGAGAAGGTTCATCCCAAACAGGTTCCGCTTTGGACGAGGCTTCGTAATGTCCCTTTGGAGTATTGGACTGACGATTATGGCTAATGTTGTTGGTGATCCGTGATATTTTGATGTGTATGATTGTTTGAAGTTGGACTGCGCTGGAGTTTGTGTACCTTTTGGATGCAGATATTTAGCCAGTGTGCTCTTTATTTATGGTTCTCCTGTCTTGTGATGGTGAGAAGGTCGGTTCATGCAAAGTTACAGTTGAATATGCGTGGATGCCTCATCTCTATGTAGGATGTAGTTTTTTGTGCTATGTAAGGTGTAGTTTTTTGTGCATCATATTTTGGCATTTCCTTGCAAGGATCGACTCAAAATCCAAAAATGTCAGGCAGACCTATTGGGGTGTTTGTTACGATAGATTCACATAAAAGGGCTCAGCTCTCAGTGTCTTCTGCTTCATGATGATCTTCAGAACCTCTTTGAACGGCATTATTGATTCAGCCTATTTTGCAGTGGTTTCGTGATCGACGTTCAGTGTAAAAGAATGTTCGCAGTCTTAACCGGACAAACCAACAGAACTCAGTCCAGGAGGTAATTGCTGACGTCCATTTTCACTTATTTGCATTGCTCAAGACAAAAGTTACTGTAGGAATTCTTCTTCAGCCTATTCTTTTGTAAATGGTTCGTGGCAGTGGTTCGTAGTTTATTACAGCGGGTCGAGTAAGAGGATATGGATTAGTTGGAATTCTATGATGGTTTTTGTTGATGTGTTGTGTCTTGATACTCGGTTTATTTTCAGTGTATCGTCTTTTGCTAAGATGCTTGTGATTTTTCTACGGTTCGGATGATGATGTTGAGAGGATGTTGTTCTGAGTTCTGACACTACTTAGTTGATTTTCGTAGTGCATATTAATGACTCTTGGTTATTTATTGGCGCTAGGTGTAAATACCAGCGACATCCTGGGACTGCATGATGATGATGAGCTCCCAATGTCCGAGTCCAGGGATTGTTCGCTTCGCGAAGACTCAGAGGCACTTGCTTTACTTGGCATAGTAAGAGTCTTCATCCACGATGTATGTGGACACGTCTTACAGAATCTTGGTTACCTCATTGTGGTTGATTACACATGATAATTCTACTTGCACTTGTTATTTACCCGATACATCTAAACATGGTCCTTTGATTATGGAGACCTATGTTCTGCCTCCAAGGAACGGTAAGATGTTGGGTTTGATAACTATTCGGCATATTTAGAGAAATTTTCTGTAGCAATTCATGAAAATTTAAGGCATTCTGTTGTGGGTGCCCCTTACTATTCGTCATGTCAAAAGTTAAAGGCTTTCAAGTCTATATTTCGTGCCATCAGGAACCAGAAAGGTGATCTTTCTAGGGACGTTTGTTGGTTTCTTTCAAGCATAATATCATATCACAAAGAAGAGTGTAGAAAAACTGGTTATACATCTTATTCGTAGCCATATAAATGTGCTATATATAGAGCCAACTAGCCTAACAAACATCACTAATCTCCATGACTATCTCCTACAATTCAAAATAATTTAAAATCATTATCCATACAAACTTGGCCTAATTTGACCAATTATTCTAGGTTTCTAAAGTTTAAAATACTAAGCATATTTTCAACAATGTTGTTACATCTGCTTCGTAATTTTCAGAGATCATCCTGTCTGATACAACGTAGCACAGTTAGTCAGTTATCCAGGCATAGCATAACATATATAGCAATGACTTAATCTCTAACAAACACATCAAAATGGGATAAACACACAGAGTGACACATAGCATAACCATATAAATGAAAAAGATACATACCTGGTTGCAATGACTTTATCTCCAACAGTGAACATTTTAGTCTGGTCAGCAAATCCACCAGGGGCAATTGCATCAATATAAGTCCCACCATCTCTACCTTTGACAAATTTAAGACCATATGGCTGCACAATCTCCACTTCATACTCTTCATATTCTTCTTTCCCTCCCTCACTCTCTGATGTCTTTGTAGTCTGTGTTTCATCCAATGCTCTTACTCTCCAAGCACCACCTTTTGCCAAATGAGCCTTTTTACAAAAACAAGTTGAAATGCTATGATTCTTGACTTGGGTAGTATTATTATTATAACTACAAAGTGATACTAAAGAATTATGTTTATTTGTTAAGTTTCTTGATCTTGGCAATGGTGGAGATGAACAGAGAGATGGGTTGTTTCTTGGAGCTGTGGACATGGTTGATTTCAGCTCTTTATTGTATTTAAAAAATGGTCTTCGCAGTGAGGGAGAGTTTATGAATTGTTTTTGCCCTTTTTTTTCTAGCAAGCAGAAAAGATTGAATGCATGGCCTCAAGAGGGACTAGTGGCTCGAAATACTTGCTAAGAATTATCTCATTATTTGATACGTGGCATGTTGTGGATGGGTTGGAGTTCATTTAACAAAACAAGACCAACCAATTTTATGTGAACAATTCTACACTAGTGGTCTCTTTAGTCTTTTCCCTTAAAACAATTCTACATGCTTAACTTTCACTTTACTCCGTACTATTTATTTTAGATTTTTGAAAATTGATTAGTTTTTACTTTCTAAACATTATCAAGATCAAGTTGGAAGAGATTCTGGGACTTTAGAAGACTAGGGGCCAATTTACAAGCAATACAAACCAGGCAGCCCTTCACAAAATATGACTTGCGGCTAATGACTCCAGTTCGAGAACCACAATCATCCTATGAATTCCTGATACATGAAAGTAGAATTCGTATCAGCCATGATAGCAAGTAGACACTAGCTATCGTGTCTACTGGTCTTTTGCTCAAGAAATTGGTAAAACAAAATTTCGGATTATTAAACAAAATTTCATCAACTCACAATCATCATTCATAATTGGTAAAATTATTGCTCAAAACAAATCCCTGGCAGAATCCCAAGAAACTAACCAGTTAACAAGTATTTGGGATTATAATTGCAGTAAATTTCAAATGAACTCTTTCTTGACCTAATAATTTCTGATTCAGATCAGTATAATAGTTCTAAAAGTCTGCTACAAAAGAATTTCTGAATCAACAGTATTTCAACTGTTCTTAGCTGTTTGAAACCAACAAGAACACGAAAATGAGGTATTATTTTAATATAGCTCAGCTCCGGTAACCATTCTACAAACCAACTTTTTTCTCCAACTTTTGAATGTGGTTGAGGAAAAGCCATGTCATCTGCAAAGTATAGAATGCAGTCAAGCACATGCAGTATGGAGACGCAAGAAAATGTGTAACTACAAATTGTGAGGGAAAGATGGAAAGAAAGGTGATACCATGACATGAGGTGCGATCCTAACACAATAGACAGGGAATCCTGTGTAGAATTTAAAGGGCCCTCCAGATTTCAGCGTCTTCATAACACAGTCTAATGATCCCGTGTATGGATATTTCCCCGCCGCATCAGGCTGCATCTTCTGTATTTGAGTTTTGACATAATCGAATGGCAAACTGCAAGCCGCAGCAAAGAACCCTGATACCGCACTTGCCCCTAGACGAGAGAGAAAAATGAATTATATAAAACTGTAGTCACTAGGAAACTTGTAAAATATTAGTAGTACTGATTTACACATGACTAGCACAGGTTTTCTTTATAGAAAACAAGTACTTGTGGGACACCACATCGTAAACATAATTGAAAACAGAGATCTTATCTATTTACATCAAGACATGTTGCCGGGTGGAGGGGATGATGACTACTCAATGATGCAATAGGTTCAAAAGTTAAACATATAAGACTGTAGAATATTCATCACATATACACATTGCGGAAATAATGTAAGAGGCGAGTACTTGCTACAAATAGCTTACTGGATGACTTTTAATATATATATTCTTCTGGAAAGTCTCATACCAAAGATAAAATAAAATAGTTAAGATGACTTTAATTTCCGGTTGCCATGATGCAGATTGACAGACAAGAAAATAAAATCAAAGCAAGCGGCACCAGAAGGGAGAAATTGTAGTTTCATAATCTACAATGAATTCTCTGGCATTTTTTGCTGATAAAATGCAAAAAAAACAGCTAAATTGAATTTGACAAGTTGCATACCTAGAACTGTAGCACCTTCCCCAAAACCAAGTTGATCTTTGCAGAATTCCACACTTTGATCATAAGATGCAAGCATTCCCATGTTCAACGCCATTGCTCTAACAACAGTAGGACCAGCACCTTTCCAAAGTGCAAAAAAACCTTCATCTGCAGTGATTCGAGTCAGCGCATGGAATGCATTGGTATAATGGCGACGCTGAGCGGCAGGTAATGTTGCATCAGCCTGCATACGGATAAGTGCTAGATCTGCTGGACTACCAACAGTTGCTCCAATGGCTCCAGCAGTAAGTCCACACAGAGCTTTTTGATACAAAGGCAGGGGCTTCCCATCATTAGCTTCGATTGCCTTGTTTGTCAAGATCCTGATGGACAAAAGAAATAATTTGTACTTAAAAAGGTTCAAAGTTTTATTCAGTTGATGGCCCGGTGACTTGCCTTAAATAAAGTTAATTTAGCAACTCATACTACATTAGACGTTATCAACATATCGTAAACAGTCAACTAAGAAACTCTAAAGAGACAGATCAGATCAATATCATTACTTCTCTCTCATATGTGTGTGATATACATACACACACACACACACACACACATATATAGAGAGAGAGGGCCCTGAGATCAACCTCAGGGAATTACACGAGGTTAGATTGTTTAGTATAAAATAGGATGGCCTTTTTGTAGATATATATATATATATATATATATATATATATATACATGAACCGCTGTAATTACAATAATACCCCGTGTATTTGTATGAGAAATCTGTATAATCTCAGGGACTTACCTGAGGTCAACCCCATAAACTTTATATATATAATCAGAGAATTACAATACATTCGTACGTAAAGTAGCTCTAACGCAACAATGGTGCAAATGGAATATCTTACTAAAAGAGTGACCCATTATAGTCGGCTAACAAAATATACATAATAATACATAGATCAAATACAATAAATCTAAATATGGAAATTTATAGTAAGAAATAATCATATAATAAAACCACAATATCAGAATAAATGCTTCTCCTTCATACAATATAGGTCTATATCGACTTCACCATTTAAAGTATCCTGACCAAACATGCCATATGGTGATTTGAAATTCTCCATTCACTTTATAAAACCCCAAATGTCTTGGTTTTTATTATACTGGGATCAACCATGAAATGAGATGTTAATAATTGTCTAGATTATAACCTTGAACGTTACATCCTCCACTTAAACAATCCGAATAATGATTGTGAATGAATTGGCTGTATCTAGATCATATGTGTTATCATATAGGTCCTGTATTAAAATCATGCACAGCTTAGTTTTGCAAAAATAAATAAATACGTCATTTGCTATGCAGTGTCGGCATGTGTATTATAACTTATACTTTTTACACAATTTTAGTTTTTAATATTTGAAACATGCAAAATGGGTAAAACTAAGTGAGCATGCAATAATAAAAGATTAGACCAGCAAAGAAAACCTCTTAGTATTTCTTCTTCCTCCTATATTTCATGATTAATAATTAATAACGATGAACTATGTCACTTGCTAACAAAAAATAATCAGGAATNGGGGGGGGTCATGTAATATATTATACACACATGCCAGTCAAGGCAGGCACGTGAACAAAAGACAAGTACGTGTCAGTCAGTGGCTGGCACATGAACAAAAGACAAGTGGCATGAGCATAGATCAGGGGTTCATATAATTTAAAACAAGCATGTGCCAGTCGTCACATGAAAAAATAAATAAAGTTCAAGCAATGGGCAGTTAGGTGACAAGTAGTCTCAACATAGATCAGGGAAACGCCCACCAACCCAAAGGGTATTCATTTAGCATTGAAAATTGATTACATAGTAAACCTTCAGAAGCTAATAGTACAAAAAGTGTAGTGACCACAACCGGGGATCATTTATAGGAAATAAGAACCACCTACTTCAAAGGAAAGGCTATATGGCAAATATGGTGTAGCATCTGCAGTAACAGGTAAAGATCTTAATGCACAATTATAGACATAAAAGGATACAAACACACAATGAAAATTGAAGAAACATTTACAAAGAATTGCTTCAGCTGGAAACATTGAGGACTGTACCTGAATGATCCAAGTCGGGCAGTTGTATAGGTAGCTTGCCTAAGAAGACCAGCAGATAATCCCTGATCCAGTTAATCCATAGTAGTCAGGAAGTGTTATATGAGATTACGTGTTGTGCAAAATATAAATGGTTAATTTAGAAAATACATCTTTCTAAATTTTGATTGAATTAATAATATAAAAATATATATGGATGGACCGGAACAAACAAAGAAATATTAAGAATCAAGCCATCGCTGTCAGGTGAAAACGTTCAACCCTTCAACTTAATGTAAAGTCTAAACTATATAAAATGTATGATCATCAGATAGCTTCAGGAATCTTAACAAGTCAGTATAAGCAACCCAACCTTGTAAAATGCACCAACCCCCTCATTCTTAAGCATTTCCCTTGTAATGCTCA
This sequence comes from Oenanthe javanica, assembly GCA_008931105.1. Taxonomy (NCBI): domain Eukaryota; kingdom Viridiplantae; phylum Streptophyta; class Magnoliopsida; order Apiales; family Apiaceae; genus Oenanthe; species Oenanthe javanica. The sequence continues at coordinate 54,041 of QRFB01000043.1, read as the reverse complement.
CAGCAGATCCCTGACCCAATTGAATTCTCACCTGTAAAATAAACAAAAAAATAAACCATATCAAACCCAATAAATATCCTAAACAATATAAATCTGAATCAAAATAACAAATAATTAATATACCATCAGATCTACAAGAAAAATCGAAATACAAATAAATAACTACAACCCGAGTACAGTAATTTCTGCCTAAAAACATCAAGAACTTAAAAAATTAAGTACAAGCTCAAATCTTTAACTGCATCTGTAGATTTAACACACCACCCACATAATCAAAGATCCAAAGCAGTTCAAAGAAATCACTGAAACATCAAGAAACACAAATTTCCCAACTACCCAAGAACCGCATCACATCTACAAAACACACACACACACATTACAACTAAACAACCCAACTAACCAAGATCTACAACCCCAAAACACAATCAAACTAACTCATCCATACAAATCAATACAAACCCATATAAACACCCACAAAAAACAAGCTTTACAGTAAAATTAAACACAGATTAGCAACTGTACCTTGATCATATCAATGGGTTGAATAACACAAGTAGCTAACATACCAGAAGCTCCACCATTAACAAATGGCTTAACAACAGGCCACACACCAAAAGAAGATTGTGCTTGTGCCTTCTCACCCATCTTTTATTTTTCTCTTTCAAGATTTTCACACAAGAAGAAAAATAAGAAAAGGGGTTGTGAGCAATAAAGAGTAGAGGGTTTATATTGGAAGCAAGAGGCAACAAGGGTTATGTTACAATATACACACACCACATGTATGTATATATAATTTTATTATTACACAACCCTATTGTTTCTGTTGTGTGACAGACAGGTCTTCTTAACTATTCTCTTTGTTTTTTTTGTTTGTGATTTTGACTTTCGAGGTGCTTTGCTAAAAATTATTACTTTTAATTAATTTGTTTTGTAAATTAAAATTTTGATTACGTATTTTTATTTAGAAGAATTTTTTTAAAAAATAATAATTATAATTATGCAGTCAAATCTCATAAAAATGTGTGTCAGAAAATTAGAGAAAATGTTGGTTGGAGCTTTTGTTTTTACCATTTATTTTCTTGTTATTTCTAAATTTACCCCTTCTTTTTTATGTACCTAAAGTGCCCTTGGCATTTTTTGCAAATCAATTGAGATAATATACTTTTTTACCAATCTTTTGTTTTTGTTTGGGGCGTCTTTTTACATTTTTTGCTTTATAAATGGAAAATATAGAAATTGTTATTTTTGATTGAATTCAATGATATTAATTTGATCTTTAATCAAGAGAAAAATTGTCGTTAATTAACTTTTTGAAAAAAATATTAGTCACACGAATAGAATTTGGATTTAGTTTTATACTGTATATCTTAAGTTTTTTGATATTTTAAACAAAAAATCACAATATACGATATATTATTTTATTCGGAGATGAATATTAAAAAATTAATCCCCCTTTGTGAAATGTAAATTGTAATAGTGGGAGATATTTCCAGCAAAGATTCAAGATTTTTTTTGGCAATTTATATCAAAAATATGAATACAGGATTAATCCAAGTCTTAAATCAAAAAAATAAATAAATTTTATTTTAAATATAAGTCGTAGATAACTCTATCTATTTATATAAGAATTTTTGGGAAATACTCAAAATTAAATTTATACGGATTTTAATTTTAACATAAAATAAATATTATAATCAGTGGCGGATCCAGCCCACTAAGGTAGTGGGGTCCAAATTTTTTAATGAAATAATAAATTAATTTAAAAATTAATGTATTTATTTATAAATATGACAAAAATATAGTTATAAAATTTTGTAACCTATAAAAATATATTATTAGACTAAAGGAATTTGCATTCATATGAGATTAGAAGCTTGTTTTAAAAATTTAGTAAGAAAAAATTAATTTTGTGAAATAATAAACATATATCATTAACTATGAAAAGAATTAATAAACATATATCATTAAATAATTGAGAAGAAAAACAGAATAAATTGGATTAAAACCTATGTAGATGATGAAATATTATAGAAGTTATCTTTAATAACCGGAGTAATATGTATAGCACCTAATTTTTAAAACAAAATTAAGTGGGGTCAACTGACCCAACTGCCATGCCTGGCCCCTGATTATAATATTAATGTAAAATTAAAGGAAGTTATATATTTTAATAATTATATATTTTGAAAGAAATATATATAAACTAATGAGTATAGAAGCTATAATATGCAAATTTTCTAATTTAACATATGTAATTTAGTTTCTAACCATGGTCTTGTTTGGATTGTTTAAAATAAAAAATCAGTTATTTATATTTTAAATATATATATATATTCGTTCAATATATATATATATACTTTATTTTGGAAGTAAATATTTATTTTAAAATATATATTATCCTTTTAATGTTAAATATTTATTTTTTTAAAAATATATATATTTACATATTTATTTTTTAAAATATATATATATTTACATATTTATTTTTAAAATTTAGGAACCGTCCAAAACGGGACTTATATGTGTACCAACAGATGAAAAAGTTGTTTTTGTGATTGTCTTTCACTCAAAGAAAGAATAGAGGAAATTAAATAAATAATTGATTTTCGAAAAAGCGACAAAAAATGGGGTTTAAATTTTAATAGGTAAATATATACTCCCTCCGTCCCAACCAATTCTTTACACTTTCCTTTTTGGGACGTCCCACCCAATTCTTTACATTACTAAAAATAGTAACTTTTAACAATAAATATATTATTACATCCACTACTTCACTCCACTTTTTCAACACTTTACACTATTACACCCACTATTTCATTTATTTTAACAATAAAATCACTATTACACCCACTATCCTTGGTCTCCGTGCCCGGACCAAATGTAAACATTTGGCCGGGACGGAGGGAGTAAAAAGCAGTTGAGATTCATAGTTGCGTGAATCGGCTTGTGCAAGTTGGCTTTTGATATTCCCAAGATCCAACCTCGAGCGCTGCGATCTTTGCTATGCATATGTTTTGAACCGGTCGGTTCGGTTAACTCCCACACTTTTTAAAATCGGCACATCCTAGCATCTAATTTTAATTATTTTTTTGATTTTTTTTATATATAAGTTTGGGGAAATTTAAATTTAGTATTATTGTTTCTAACACTTATTGTTGTTCCGAAAATCTCACATGAGCTAGATTTAGGCTCATATGTTGTTTGAGATCAAATTCATCATATAATTGGGCTTGTGAAGAGGTTTCAAAGCAGGTTAAGGAAAATTATAAAGGTTCCACTCTACTAGAATGACCCATTAAGTCTATTGAGAGAATCCAGAGAGCGAGGAACCATCCAAAGATGAGAAACCACCAGGGAAGAAAGACCTAGTAATGCAAAGGTTCCACTGTCTAGAGAGCTTCAACTATGTCATGACTGGAACCTATTTTGGAGAGGTTCTAGGAGGCCAATTAACCTGGGAGGTATTAGCATGCTCTGGTTTTCAGAAAACAGGTTTCGAGTTCCATTGGACAGGTTCCATAAAACAGCATCCGGGCAGTAGGTTCTGGGCAGTAGCTTCCGGGCAGAACAACATAATCAGAGTTTGAGATGGATTCTTCCTCCTAAACTTTAGGAGCACGTCTTATCACTTCAGAGGCATCCTTCTAAATGAATTCTACTTGATCAAATGAGATAATTATTATATATGCATGATATATTTATATATATTTATATGGAGCTTCCGAAGAGTCCTACTCGATCCAAGACACCTATTTCTACTCAAATACTTCAAGATAAGCATTTTAAGAAGGATTTATCAACAAAAAATGTAGCCGATCACTCATCCAAAGAGTCCTAACTACCTAGAACTACATATAGACTTGATCCCTACAAATAGGGTATGTAGGCAATTAGCAAAGGGTTCGAAAATACTTAGAGGGGAGAGAGCACGTAAGAACTCAAGTATTCTTTGCTATTATGAGGTGTTTGACTTGTATAATCTTAGGGCTATACGTTGGTGTCTTAGACCTTTGCTAGCTCAGTCCCTTCATCATAAACACGACCATCCACCCTATGTGGAAGCTCAGTTAGGAAACTATTTCTTAATTGATTTCTATTATTTTTCTTCCGCTATTTTAGTAAAGGTCCTCTATTGTATTGTACCAAATTCCTCTCATAACATTTTGATGCTAGAATGAGGGGACTCTAATTCATCTTTAGGGAGGAAAGATGTCCAAAAAGCTCTAACAGTCAAAAATGACTTCAAACAATGGTGAAAAATACGAAGGTGATGTTGAAACAACATGTTACCAATAATGATATTCTGAAATGTATTAAACTGATGGGAAAAAGATGGGACATGCTTGAAACGGTGTCCAGAAAGATGAAAAAATTAAGGAAAAAGTCCAAATCCTCTTCGATTGGGAAAAAGCCCAAAAAGCAAGGAGCGTAACCCAACATGGGTAGATTTTAAATCTTATGAGGATGTTCATCAAGTGAATGACTAGAAAAAAGAAGTTTTAAGATGATGAGCAGAAGAAAGAGGAACCAGAAAGGAGGTTCCATGACGATAATTCGTGGGAAAAAGGACAACAGAACCTCAAAATTCTAATTCTCTAAGTATTAATATCCTTGACAGGCTTGACAAGAAGCTCATCAAAAAAATATATGTCATCAGTTGGAGAAAACTAGGGAGAAGTCCACTGGAAACGGCTTCCAAGAGAGCTTTCCAGATTGGAGGTTCCAAGTAGACATGTTCGCGGACGATAGACCACTGTAACTTGGAAATTTGAATAGTGACAGTGTTAGTGCCTCTAATAGGCTGGACACGAAGTTCATCAAGCAATGATCATTACCATAAGTTGGAGAAAAATGGGTAAAAACCTATTGGAGAGAGCTTTCAAGAAAAGTTCTGCAAGAAAAGGTTCCTAGAAATGAGGTTATCAGAGAAAAGATCCCTAGAAATGAGGTTCGTTGAATACCTTGACCTGGAAAATCCCATAAAATACATTGTTTTCTATATTTAAAGGAAGTTGATCATAAAAAAGAGTTCCCGGGAGAGGAACCAGAAGGAGGTTCCAGGATGGCATCTTCACGAAAGAAAGAACATTAGAACCTGAAAATTCTAATACCCACGGTATTAGTATCTTTGATAGGCTCAGAAAAGAGCAAAGTAATAAGGATCTCTATCATAAGTAGAATGTAGAAAAATCAGCTGAAAGAAGCTTCCTGAGGAGTTTCCAGATAGGGGTTCCAAGGATCACAAAGGTAGAAAAATCAGCTGAAAAAAACTTCTTGAGGAGTTTCCAGACAGAGGTTTCAAAGAGCACAAATGTAGAAAAATCAGCTGAAAGAAACTTCTTGAGGAGTTTCCAGACAAAGATTGAAAGGAGCACAAATGTAGAAAAATCAGCTAAAAGAAGCTTTCTGACGAGGTTCCATTCAAAGATTTCAAGGAATCAAAGAAGGAAAGAACCTCAGTGTCATGTTCATTCTATTAACAGGAGGTCCCGGTCCACTAGGACTTTTACTATTGAGGACATAGAGCAGGGGGGAGGCATGAACCTCAATAAAAGTTTGATGAAAGATATTCTATCTGCTAGGAGATCCTGAAAGCTCAATAAAAGTTTGCTGGAAGTTGTTCTATCTGCTAGGAGATCCTGAAAGCTCAATAAAAGTTTGATGGAAGTTGTTCTATCTGTTAGGAGATGTTGGAACCTCGATAAAAGTTTGATGAAAGTTATTCTCTCTGTTAGGGGAGGCATGAAGCTCAACAAAACTTTGATGGAAGCTTTTCTATCTGCTGGGAGATGTTGGAAGCTCAATTAAAGTGATGAAGAAGCCATCCTAAATGCTAGAGGAGTCTAGAAGCTCAATGACCCAAATGAGGAAACTATTCCATCTTTTTAGGGAGATAGGAAGCTTAATGAAAGTAATGAAGAAGTTGTTCTATATGATAGGAGAGGCATGAAGCTTAATGACACTGATAAGAAATATTTTTTATCTGCTAGGGGAGGCAAGAAGCTCTATGAAACTAACAAGGAAGCTTTCTTTTCCAATGAGGAACTTGATCAAATTAAGATCCAAGCGGCTGAAGAAGGTTCTTTAAAATCTGAAAGTTGTGGAAAAGTCACAATCTAGACTAACCTCTCATTTTTCGAAATAGGTGAAGAAATCGCCTATGCCCCAGTATGAACGGGGACCTCAAGTTTGATGGAAGCTCTGTTCATGTGGAATATCTTAGTCGTTTCACCACAGAATTAGAGGTGTATCAGGTGGAACCTCCTACAAGGTGCAGGTTATTGATAGCTGCCACCTTTACTGGGAACGGACATCAATGGTTCAAGAGGCTCTCAGCCGATTCTATAAGGTCATGGAAACAGATGGGGGGACCTATTTGTGGCTCAATTTAGAGCTTTAGTGGTTTATGCCCCACCTGTCAATACATTGGCAAATATTAAACAGAAGGATAATGAAACCCTGAGGGATTATTTCAGGAGGTTGAACGAGGAGGTTCCAAGGGTGTGAAAAGCTTTTGATGAAACTTTGAAGAACTTTCTCATTACTGGTGTGAGGCCATAAATAGATTTTTAGGAGGAACTTCAGGGAAGGGAATCAGAAACCCTTTCTGATTTTTACTCCAGGGCGGAACCTCATAAAATTGTGGAAGAATCATTGGCCAAGATATCAAAAAGCTCTAATCATGGAGGTTTCGGGGGAGCCTCAAATTCAAGGAACTACAATCATAAGGACAAAACAGCTCTCATCTCTGTAAATGCTAACATGGACAGGGCCCATGATGGGAAGAGGGTTTCTCCTGCTGACAAGTTCATGAGGTATGAAGAATACACTCATTTAACCACCTCTATCAGTCATATTTATGAGGTTACAAAAAAGAAAGGAGTATTTAGAAAGCCCTACAAAGCAGGTCCCCATGGCAGGAAAGACTTGGGAAAGTATTGTGCTTTCCATAATAATAATGGCCATGAAATGACCGACTGTAGGCACCTCAAAGACCGAATTAAGGAATTGATAAGGGGAGGACACCTCTTAAAGTTTATGGCTAGAGAGGCCAAGAGGTTCTGGGATGAGAAGGCATCAAAATAAATTGAACAACCAAATACCACCAGAACTATCAGGGTAGGAGGTCCTCATTTAGCAGGTTCAAGTAGAAATTCCATGAACTATTATGCTAGGAAAGCTAAATGAGGCCCCTCACCAATGAGTTCCACCTTGCTAAAAGCCTCCCAAAGCTATTTAAAGGGGAAGCTGCCCAATTTTTGTTTGATGAAGATGATGTCAAGTGGATACACCATCCCCATAATGATGCCTTGGTTGTAATTATATAATGGTATTATAATGGTGGAAGTCCCGAGTGAGGAACCTCTTCCANGGTCCCAATGGGGGGGGGGGGGGGTAGCACCACTAGTTACTCTGATGCTGGAAGCTTGTCCAACTGAAATAATTGGTGAAAAAGGTCATGTTATGGAAGAGGTCCTGAATGATACAAGTGAAGAAAAACAGCTACCGAGTATGGTGGAAGCTAGGGGAAATGGTATTGTTGCCCATGAAGCTGAGGTTGGAATAAACCGGGACCTAAGAATGTTTGAGGTAGCTTGGAAAACAAATCCCCTCAAAGACTTAATCTCCATTTTGGTAGATGATAATGAACTTCCAAAAGCTTGACAATTGGAAAGTAGCTGGGACATGAAACAAGAGAAGTATTGACCTCGTTTTTGAAATGGAACCTGGATGTTTTTGCTCGGAACCATTTAGACATGATTAATATATATCCTAAGGTGATGTGCCACCACCTAAACATTGACCTAGAGAAAATGGGAGTTAGGCAAAAATGAAGAGTTGTTTGTAGAGAAAGAGCTCCAGAGATGGAACCTGAAATCTTGTATAACTTCTACCTTCGAGCAGAACCTCACAAAGCAGTGGAGGAATCAATAAGAAGTTTAACGAAGACGTGAATCTCTGGAAGACAAGGGACGGGGGCAAAAATAGTAGGAACCAATCTTATAGCCCAAAAGATAAAGCTTTCAACAAAAGAACCTCTAGTACAAAAATCTCAAAGTTGTGATGATAAAGACAAATTCTATCACTATAAATTCCACTAATGAAAGAGCACCAGTAAATGGCATGAGCCCACCATAAAAGAGGTTCCATAGATACCTGAAACACTAGATTAAGGATTTGATTGAAATGGGTACTTGTCAGAATTTGTGACCCGGGAAGCTAAGCTATTCAAAGATGGCACTGATATTAAGGAAGGCGAAGAGTATAACTCCAGTAAAGCGATCCAAGTGGGGAATATCCCGACATAATTGGAGGTTCCTGTATTGGTGGTTCTAGCAGAAGCTGAATGAATAGATATGTTCGAGAAGCTAAAGTCAAGTCACTTCACAAGGCAATGGAAGCTCTATTACTATCCTAACTTATACGAATATTGTGAATGTTTCAACAAAGCTATTCAAGCCCCTGAAAATTGTCTAGTAAGATTCCCAAGACTATGAAGAACTGTTTTTATGAGGTTCTGATTGAGGAACCTATATAGTTGAGAAAAATGTCTTACAATCAAAGTGTGATAGCCGATTTCTAGCAGATGAACCCCCTGAAGAAGTTCATATTTTCAAGGGGGTAGCACCACCAGTTACACTGCTGTTGAAAACTGCTCTTCAAAGAGATGTTAAAGGAAAAGAGTGCCTAGTTGAAGACATTGTGGAAGAGAGTCCAAGCAACAACCTAGATAAGGTTCTAGTAGAAAAGTTGTTAAAAATGCTGAATCCAAGTTCAAGTTTCTCATATATAGAAGGAGGTTCCATTGACCTTACAGTTGAAAATGAATGTGGTTCTGGAGAATATAAGTTCAGAAAAATAGATACCATATAGCATGCCGTTTTGGGTTGCTGAATACATGAGCTATGTACAAGAGACCTGTAAATATAAAGGTTCTGGGCTTTGGAGTTCTTTAACACTAAGTTGGAGGGATCTTACTAAACCTTATCAGTCTTTTGAAAAGGAACCTGTCACGCTGAAGGCTTGGAAGGGAAGCTCATCCCCAAAGAATAGAATGCTGAGCATTTAAACGAACACTAGCAATAAACCTCTTTCAGATACTCGGGGGTAGCTCATGTACACTTTCCGTATCAATGATATAATAATTTGGAGCAACCGTTAACGAAAATAGAAGAAACTTTTCCTTTGATTTTCAAAGGAAATAATATTAATATTCTGATTGAAAGGGAGCTGTAAACTTTGGTAACTCTAATTCTCCACCTCATACAAGCTACACTGAAGAACTGGGGGTATGGATATGGTACCTGGTATGATATCTTAAAAGAAACTATATTTTAAACAAATACTTGATGCATAACCTATGAGGATCCTATCACGGCTCCTGTGGTGCATGATATTCAACCCGGGAGGTGCCAAGTTCTGGCTCCCGAGGTTCTTGATATTTAACCCAGGAGGTGCCGAGTCCTGACTCCTGTGATTCATGAGATTCAACCCGAGAAGTGCCAAGTCCTGACTCCCGAGGTTCTTGATATTTAACCCAGGAGGTGCCGAATCCTGGCTCCTGTGGTGCATGATATTCAACTCGGGAGGTGCCGAGTACTAGCTCCTGAGGTTCATGAGATTTAACCTAGGAGGTGCCTAGTCCTAGCTCATGAGGTTCTTAATATTCAACCCGGGTGGTGCCGAGTCTTGGCTCCCGAGGTTCTTGAGATTTAACCAAGGAGGTGCCTAGTCCTTGCTCTTAAGGTTCTTGAAATTCAACCCGGGAGGTGCCGAGTCCTGGCTCTCGAGGTTCCTGAGATTTAACCTAGGAAGTGCCCAGTCCTGGCTCCTGAGGTTCCTGAAATTCAACCCGGGAGGTGCCGAGTCCTGGCTCCCGAGGTTCCTGAGATTTAACCCAGGAGGTGCTTAGTCTTTGCTCCTGAGGTTCCTGAAATTCAACCCAGGAGGTGCTAAGTCCTGGTTCCCGAGGTTCTTGAGATATAACCTGGGGGGTTCCTAGTCCTGGGTCCCGTGATTCCTGATTTATAACCCGGGAGGTGCCCAGTCCTGGCTCCTGAGGTTCTTGAGATATAACCCGGGAGGTGCCTAGTCCTCGCTCATGTGGTTTCTGTTAGGTCCCGAAGTATCGTAGAAGGGGGGGGGGGTTGAATACGATACTCACTAAATTAAAAAATTCTTTCGATTCTTTTACGGATAAATAATTTAGAGTTTGGTTAGTGGGTTCGAGTTCATGAGGTGAATAGTATTTAGGAGGTTGGCTTACTAATTTTCTATTTTTATGAATAATCATTTAAGATCTAAAAAATTAGCAAGTAAATAAATGAGACAGGTTTCAGGGAATATATCTTTCATATATAAACCCAGAGGGGTGCTATACCCGGTTTTAATGAACCGGTTTCCAAAGAACAAATTAGTTATTTGCTACAACAAAGAGATACAACTCAGTTTCTTTACAAGGTGTTTATATGAATAAGTGCAAAGAAAACTAAGTCCATAGAGAGTGATATATAGTGGCCCTGAATATATTTCATTAAGGGTACAAACACTAATACATCTTCGATGAAGAGGTATTTATTTGTCTAGGTGTTCTCTCTTCCCCGGCTTCTTCTTCTCTCTATATCTCTCTGTGTGGTTGTATATCTCAACCAATAAAAATGAGCCAGTCATTTTGTTTATGTAGTGTAGACTTTCAAATCAATTAGAATTGATTTGTTCTTCATAATGCTAAGTCCTTTTGTTGCTCCTAGAGTGTATAGGCGCCACCAAATTCTTTGTTGCGCCAAGAGGAGTTTTGTTATGCCTCTACTCTTATGGCCTTGTTAGGAGCCACCAAGTACTTAGAATTTTAAAGGAATATTTCCTTGCACCAATATATCATTTTGTTGCGCCTACACTCTAGTTGCCTTATAGAGGAGCCGCGAAACTCTTTTTTGCGCCTTAGAGTGGTTTTGTTGCGCCTCATACTCTATGAGCCTTGTATAGGAGCCACCAAAGTACTTAGAAACTTATTCATAAGTTTCATTGCGCCAATCTATCATTTTGTTACGCCTACACTCTAGTTGTCTTGTAGAGGAGCCACGAAAGTCTTTGTTGCCCTTTAACTCTTTTGTTGCGCCTAAGGAGAAATTTTGTTGCGCCTATACTCTATGTGCCTTGTAGAGGAGCCACGAAACCCTTTATTGTGCCTCTAACTCTTTTATTGTGCCTCATAGAGTGTTTGCCTTGTGTAGGAGCCACGAAGCTCTTTATTTGACTTGTACATTCTTGGTTGAGCTTCATTTAAATTCTAAGTGGCGCCAATACACTTTTGTGGCGCCACCTACATTGTACCAAGAGTACAAGAACAATTAAAGTTGATATTACTTACCTTAATCATATTCTTGATGTGCTTGAAGTATATACTACTTTATTTTCACTCTAGCTTGGTCAACTGTTTTTTTCTGATGAATCAATATAATTCTTTTCTTGTTATGCTAACGGTTAATGCACTGGTCTGGTTCACAAATGACTAACGCTGAATCAAATTCTCTGAACTTATATTCTTTTCCAGTTGATTAAACTTTTGACTTTTGTATTGCTTCAAACACTGACTGTCAATAAGCACTATACTTTAACTAGAATCTTTTTTGGTACTTCGACAAAGTCTTCATTACTACCATAATCTTGAATACTTCATTCTCTGTTCTTCACTAACACTTAAACATATAAATGAACGTCTTTCAGTGAGTATAACTTCAAGACTATAGCTATCTTCTTTAACCTTTGTCTTTACCATATCTTCAATTATTCTAGATTCCTATGCTTCGAATACTGCCTATCTTCAATCAATGTTAATACACTGAAATCTTCTAATGGCACTTTTATACTGAATCTTTAACACTTTTAAAATCCTGAAAGTCTTTACGCATTATTCTTCACTGAGGCTTGAACATGTTAATGAACTTCTTTCAGTGACCTGTAGTAGACTTCAAAACTTCTTCTAATATCTTGATTCACTATATCTACATTGTCTTCATTTCTTCCTAATTTCTGTGTAGACGTAGTATTATTTACCTGTCATGTTCTAGTGTTGAGTTATCACAATTACTACTCATACAGCTTTGTAATCTCACCAAAAATCTCCCCATATTTGATTGTTAAACTTAGCAAACAAATCTCATAGAGAGGATAACTCAACTAACAACTAGAAAAATTAATGGTTCGGGACTTGTAAATATTGCTACTGGTTTTTCTGGATCAGATTCTACATTTCCAAAATTCTTGTGTAACTGAAATGAAAGATGTTTGTTCCTCTATCAGTGAACTGATATTCATGTAATATCATCTTCATTTCTCTTTGTTTGAACTCTCTCTGCTTCAAAATCCTTAATAGTTTGAACTTAAAGAACATATCATGAACAGAGCTTCATAAGAATCAAAATCCCTAGGAACGTCTTCAGTAGTACATAGAACATAGCTCAAGTAATGTTCTCCCCCTAAGAATGTGATTCTTCTTCTTTTTCTTATTATCCCCTTTAGATGAATAATGGAAGTGTCATTTCTTTTCTGTATATCCAACTTGGATGATGAATCCTCCATTGATAACTCCTTTCAAGTAATAGGATACAGTTTCTTGATTCTCCCATAAGGATCAGAAGATTCTTCTTTTTCTTGTTTAAATTCTTCCCTTGAGGATATTAACTTCTCCCCTAAGGATACGAAAATAAGACTTTCTCCTTTTTCTTGTCTACTAAATTCTCCCCCTTAGTTGAGGAATCCTCTACTGGACCATAAATTTCTCATGGCTTGTCTTCCAAAGAAGGTTCTCGTCTGTCATTGATTGGGAAAACATAGTAATTTTTCTTTCAGAAGTAGCGAGGGTAAGTGTTTGGTCTACGGTTTCCTCAATTCTACTACGTTCTGTTGGTGTTTACACTTAAATGTAGAGCACTTTGAAGTGTTTCACTCTTTCTCTCCCTATCTCTCACTCGAGTGTATCTCTCCCTCACTTTCACTCAAGTGTTTCTCTCCCTCACTTTCACTCTGCATTCCAAATATAGCCTTCTGTATCCCTTAGAAATTTTTCAATTTGTTCTAAGCAGGTAATCTTATTCTTCAAATACTCATTTTCTTGCTTCATGGATTCCATGTTGAATAGAGATAATTCTAGGTGTTCATTCTTAATAGACAATTTATCATTAGCTTTCAACAATCTATTTATTTCTTCATAAGCAACATTCATACTAGTATGTATACTAAACATCTCAACACTTAATTCTTTAACAGTTTTCTTATACTGAGAGTTTGACATGTCTATAGAGGTAAGAATTGGTACCTGACTTGTTGAGGTTGATGCTCCTCCATCTGGTTTGGCCGTGAGTGCCAAATTCCCATACTCTTTTTCTTCATCCTCGTTATTGTCATTCCAACACTTCCCTTCTACAGTATATGCTCTACTAGTTTACTTTTTCAACAAGGCTTCATACTTGGCTTCCAATTCTAAATAATCTTTGTCCTTCTTGGATGCTTTTGGCTTTCTACACTCAATGGCAAAGTGTCCCAGTTCATCACAGTTATAACACCTTATTTTTTTACCTTTCAGCAGATCCAGTCATATAATCTCCTTTGAAACTACTCTTATGAGCTTTGCCTTTGCTAGAGGAGCCAAAAGTTGGTTTTGGCTTGAAGCTTTTTTTTTTCTCGGACCTCTAGTTGCCAAACTTTTTAGCCATAAAAGCTATAGACTTGTTATCCATGCTTTCAAGCTCCTCAATAGTGTAGAACTCATCTTCATCAAATTCATACTTGACATATTTTTTATCCTCTTTGACTTTTTCAACAACTTCTTCAAGCTTCATTCTTTGGCTTGTACCAACCTCTTCCAACTCCATAAGTTCTTGAAAATCAAGGCACTAGTAACATTTGTCATCTTGCCTCTGTTTCCTAGAATATATTTCTTCTGAAAGAATTCTAATTAATATGTTATTAATATTCCATACAGAGTTTCCAAAGATAGTTTTGTTAGATCTCTTCCTTCTCTAATAGAAGAAATTTTCTGCTCTATGTGCTCAGGAAGAGTCAACAAAAACTTCAAGTTCTTTTCTTTTGCCTCATAGGCCTTTTCATGTAGTTGTAGTTAATTAATCAGCTTATTGAACCTTTCAAAGACCTGAGTTATGCCTTCATTTTGTTTTGACATAAAGGCTTCATATTATGAGACCAACAGTTTTCTTTGATTTTCTCTCACTTCAACTGTGCCTTCACATAGTAACTCTATGGTTTCCCAAATGTGCTTGGAAGTGGTGCAATTTACAACATTGATATACATGATCATGTCCAATGAGTCAGTTATTATAAGAATTAGACTATTGTCAAGAACAACATTATCTCTTTCTGTGTCAATGTACTGAGATGGATCTTTTGGTACTTATATAGTTGGTATTACCTCTAAGTCACTAGTTGTTTCATAAACTAGTGTCACAGGCATGAAGGGTTTCAAGATCTCAGGATACATGTGGTTTGTAGTCTTGATGAACATCGGCATTTTTTTTTTCTAAAGAATATAGTGTTCTCTATCAAATGGAAGAATCTTGATGTTATTCATTTTTTGAGAACTCATTTTGATCTTTGTACTATGTGTATGTCAATAGTCTGACTCTAATACCACTTGTTAGGAATGAGTTGAACAAAAACTAGACATAGGGGTGAATGTATAGTTTGATTCTTTTAATTTTCTTTGCTAAACTGAATAAGCTATGACTTTGAAATCTGTTTGTAACTTAGTTAATCATGAAATGTATATTTGAGAAATGCGAAAATGAAATAGACACTCAAGTTTAACTTTTAAACTAATATTTGTATTATATTGAATTGCTACAAATATGAGATTCTTTGTATGAATCTCAACTTCTTGTTCTTGAGAGATACAAAGAGTGAATACAATGAAAATATTCAACTTACTAATATGTAAGGATATGATTTCTTCTATATAGACAACATGTCTCATTAGCACATACACATACAAACTAGTTACTAGAACTAGAAACAGGCAAATGATGCTTTACATTACACATAATCCTATTTCTAGCTAAGTCTTCCATTTGACAATTTATCACATCTGCAATCTACTCTTCTATTTTTATCTTGTTCTTCTTTCAAACTTCTTGTAGACTTGTCTCTATCTTCACAGGTTTGACTAATCCTGATCATGACAGAGCTTTAAAAACTTGTCTCATTCTTCGAAAAATCTCCTTGAATTTAGCCTCTTGAATCAATCGAATACTCAACTGTATTGCATCTCGAGAAGTCATGGTATTTACTTCTCGATTGAGTACTTCTGAGACTTCTCAACCAACCTTTATCTTGAGACTTCTCGACTGATATATTATCACAAACTTCTCTATTGATCCCATTCCTCATACTTCTCGATTGCTTCAATAACTTACTTCTCGATTTGTTTACTGGACTTCTTGAATGATTCCTTTTTTATACTTCTCGAATGACTCCGAATCCCTGATTTATCGATCAAGTAGACTTCTCGACGAATAATGAGCCATTTGAGAATTCTGAGACTTCTCTACCAGTTACACTCCTGACTTCTCTACTAGAATGACTTCTCGATCAGTTACTTGCCTTAGAAGAATTTTCAAACTACATTTCTTATTCTTGATGAAGTCTTTTTTACTTTGATGCATGATCCAAACTTGAATCTTCTATCAGACTTTATTATTTGACTCTTAATTACAACTTGGAATTAAAATTGAACCATACTTCTATCTACAAGTGTACATTAAAATAACTAAGTTACCAACCTAATACAGAAGTTCTAAAAGTGTTACAATAAGACAAGTAAATTTTATACAATGGGCTTGATTTGGTCCAACAGAAGGGTCAAAAGGGTGGAATACAGATCTTGGAAGAATTGGAATTATGAAGAAGTTTGACGTTTGAGATGTCGGAGATGTGATATTTTCGATTAGTACCAAAAATTAAATGTAAGTTTAAATATGCTATCAATTCTTGGTTTATAAGGTTGAAGTAAGTTTCGATCGATCTCTCTGGTGTTTTTAAAATTGTGTGTATATTTGATTATAAAAATTTAGGCTAAGTGATTATATTTTAAAGTGACGTGTATTATCCGTACATGTGTTGTGTGTCAATAGTAATTTTAGAACTCAGATTTATGTCATGGTTTATGAAAATTTAGGACCGAGGTCACCGGGTTGTAGTGATAGTTTTCTAAAAATTTAGGACCATTATCATCGGGTTGTAGTGGTCGCGGTATAAATATGGGTAACACGTTATTGTTTTATGTGCAGTGATTGTGTTGTATCGAATAAGAATAAGAAAGTGCATCGACGTTATGTGTATATTTATCGTATCAAAAATTATGTTTTGTTATATGTATTACTTATTACTTGGCCCGAATAGTTGGATCGATTGGTTACTTACTGGGTTGTGTAGCTCATTACTAAAAAAAATCAGGTTCAGTGTAAGATGAAGATGTAGTGCATTGGATTTTGAGGATATTAGATTTGGAGTAGATTGGATTTTTGACTTGTCATGTTAGCAGCGCATTTGTAATAGTTACCTTTATAATCGAGTTTTGGACAAAAAAATTGTGTTGTATTTTAGATTTTGTAAGATAACAGAATGAAAAAGGGCGGGCTGTTCCAATATTGCTTCAGATTCTAGAAACTATTGAAGTCTAGATGTTTTAAGGACTAAAGATAGTCAAACATTAGGAGTTTTCAATGACTGGTAGACAGACCTTGATTGAAGAGATGGAAGGTTTATAAACTTTGGAAATTGTTAATTAGTAGGATCTGAAAAGCTATTCAACAAAAAGATATGCATGTAAAAGAAATGATTAAGATAGAGATGAACGATATTAACTATCAGAAATGAATCAGTTCATATTATATGTAATCGATTATTAATTATGTTTAGTTGATAGAGTGAATGTATAAATACTTTTAATCATTGTCATTGTAAACTATTAAATACATTGAGAGAGATATAGTAAGAGAAGTTGTCAAGGTTTTTTGTACACCTTGATAGGGTTTGTATTACCCCATTATTAATATGTAAAATTTTATTCATATTGAGTTTCTATTTTATAATTTAATTATTTGATAAACATACATATATTGTTAACTTATATGCAATCCCCTTTCTACAAGTATCTTCTAGGATAATAACTGGTATCAGAGCATGTTGATTACATATATATAAAGAGATCTGTAATATGTTTGTATAAAAGGATGGGAACTTAAATATTTCTATGCTCAAGTTAAATGAGTACTCTCACTCGAGAGTTGAAATGTTAATTACATTGCTTGGACATAAAAAAAACCCTAACTATCTTGAAAAAATTAATGATAGTCCATGCATTCAAGCTATCAAAGCTCTCCTCACAAACTACCGTGGATGAAAAAGTAATAGCTAAGCACTTTGTTAACAAGTCAAAAGCTGAATGGACTAAGGAGGACAAAGAGAATATTTTGAAAAATGGTAAAATTGAAAACATTATGTTCAATGGCCTAGATAATTTGCTTACTACCCATGTCATCTCTTGCAGATTTGCACAAGAGATGCGGAAAAAGCTACAGGTTCACTATGAGGGCACTAATTTTATCAAGAAGAAATATGAGGTTAGTACTCATCCAAGAATACGAGTACTTTGATGCCAATTCAGGTGGATTTTTGACTAATCTATATGATAGATTCATAAAAGTGTTCAATATGTTGGTTGTACTTGGTAAAAACTATGATAATGAATATATCAATACCAATGAAATATTAAAAAATTTATTCGGTTGGTCGAACGAATAGTATTTGCGCCGTGGACCTGAATATATAAATATCTATATCAAATAAATTCTAATTTTAATATTTAATGGGTCGGAACTATATATATATATGTATAACAATACTTATTATATTTAATTTTTAATTATTATTAAAATAACACTTATAGTTAAATAATTATCACACATCTCTTTATACATAAAATGAAAAAAAAAAACACGTTATACACATTAGTAGAAACTCTAGACCCTATGAAAACTTAATACAAAAAAATTAATATCAAAAACTAATAAAAAATAATATTGAATTAATTCTCAACAAACAAGTATATAAAGTAGTTATAATAATATAATTAATGTTGTTAAATATCAAATATACTTTTTGTGGGTTTAGAATATGATATTTAAAATAGAGTAATTATATATATTCACTAAAAAGTATTCAATATTCACCAACATATTCAATTCCAATAAAAATAAGGTCAAAGTAATTAAGGCCACATTTGTGGTGATAGTTTAAAACACTTGTCCTATGTGAAAATAAGAAAAGTGCACTTTTGAGCCTATAGGAGACTCAGAAAAAGGTAGTTCTACTAAAAAAATATTGCTAAAACAATTATATGACTATCAATAATAATACTTTTAATAATAATAATAATAATAATAAATTAGTTAAGAATCACAAAAATTGTATATGATATATTTTTTGTTTATATAAATGGGTTTTATATAATAAATCAGAATATGAAAATCTCAAAACCTCAAAACACCTCCCTTTATCGAGTTTTTCTCTCTGTAAAACCTTATCAATTCTTAGATATCTTACATGGCTACTGCTTCTGCTCCCTTGGAGAGTATGTGTTATTTCCCAACTATACTTATTTTCTTGTTATGTATAAGCTTTTTACTTGTGTGTGTACACTAATTATGGGTTATGTTCAGATATAGATCTTTGTATGTATACATTATAATCATATGTAAAGCTAGTTTGTTCTTGTGATATCTGTTAAAATATATGTTTCTCTTAATTTTATAGATTTATTACCAGTTATATATTTAATAATCTTGTTTTGTCTTTTTATGTTATTCTTGTAGTTTTTGATTTCTTGATTTTGTTTTTTAAAAAATATTGATTTAGGATTGAAGTTTTTTTGTTGAATTAAGTGTTTTTTCACAATGTTGTACATATAGATTTGATGTTTTCTTGCTCTATAAGACGATGAATGTTATACTATTTATTAAAGATTTATTTGTGTATGTACACGATTATAGGTGCGATTTTTCAATGGTATCATTTTTTTTGTAATTGGAGTGCCTCTTTATATAATGACTTTATGTGTGTGATTTTTTTCCTTTTTCCATTTCAAATTTGGATTCCATGTTATTGAATATTTTTTGATGTATATATATGTTAATGTGTACGCTTACCTTTTGTATAATAAAAGCTGCAGATTTGTTGCAAAAGTTGTCACTGGATTCTAAGGACAAGACAGAAAATTCACAGTCCACTAAGAAGGTGATTTGATGTATAATGTTATATTTTTTTATACATTTATTCAAATATATATTTATCTACTTTTCTAATCTTTTTTGCTTGCAGGCTAATGTAGATTCAGGTAATGTATCAAATGGTCAGATTCAATTATCATATCAGTCTATGGCTCCGTTGTTCCCTCTCATGGATCCAACAATGTGGTATGCTAATGGTTATGCTCTATACTCTTATGGAGGTAATGAGGTCATTTTTTTAACATGAAGAAATATTTAGAAATAAAATGTTTGTTGTATATATACATATATGCTATATGAAGTGTTTGTATATGTTTATACTAAAAATTGGTTAAAATGAAATTGCTTTGTTACAGAGTATTATGGGACTGGTAATGAGTGGGATGATTACTTAAAGTACTTAAAGCCGGATAGAGTCGAGATGCCTCACGTAAGGGTTTTAAATATATCACTTTTATATGCTCTTACTTTTTGCATTGTACAATGTATTAATATAACTCTTGCTTCTCATCACTGCCTTGTATAACATATTAAATGAATAATCTATATTGTACAAATTAAGATCTATAGTTCATTGCATGTTCTAATTTTGGTGTTACATATTATTAGGAAATATATGGTGGTTATGGTTATGCACTTTATGGTCCTTACTCACCTACGGGCCCGCCTATTCCTATACTTTGGCATGATGGTCAATTATATGGAGTTCACCATTACCAGTACCCGACCTCTTATTTTCAGCCTCCAGCTACATCTACAAAATGTGATATTTCAACTGCCGCACCTGTTGACCAACCAATTTGATCTATTGAAACTACTAATGAGAAGTCTAATGGCATTACGAATGGTAGTGGTATAAAAGGAGATAAAGGTTCAACTATAGTGAAACCAACATATCATAATTCATCTTATATGAGCTCATCTTATAATATCTATAGCTCTGATGGAAAGGGTGTATATTCAGGAGGAGTTCCTGTTTCTGGATATGTTTATGATATTT
Organism: Oenanthe javanica; assembly: GCA_008931105.1. NCBI lineage: Eukaryota > Viridiplantae > Streptophyta > Magnoliopsida > Apiales > Apiaceae > Oenanthe > Oenanthe javanica. Next base: position 33,740 of record QRFB01000043.1, on the reverse strand, counting down.
CACAATTTTATGTCCCTTGGGTTGATGGTTCTTTTTACACTAATGCAAATACCAGATTGCAGAGTAGCACTTCCATTACCCAATACACATCTAGTGGGAATGGTTTAACAATGTCTAAGAATTGGAATGCTCGTCCTCATCTCCAGTCAATGGTATGCTACATTTTTTTAATAATATTCGAATGTTAAAATCTTTGTATTCAGTTATTAATGTGCTCAATATATGATGTATTTAACTTTTAGTTGGTAAAAGTCAGGAGAGATGAGAAATTTTTAGTCTAAAGTAATATCATATAGAAATTATAAGGCTAAATTATGATTTTTCTCTTGAAACATGGATGTCTTTATGCTACAATTAATTATTGATTGTGATCTTATTGTAGATTATATCACATCACTATTAATTAGGGTTTTAGTAGGTGTATTTTATAAACAATTAAGTCTTCATTTAAATAATGTTCTGTGTGTAAAATTTGTCTAGTCAAACCTCCCTAGTTTTGAGTTTCCTTCTATATTCATGTTACAAATCAACATTTTAATGCTCTTGAGTTGTACTAATATTTCTAATGTCTTTTTCACTTCATGGATATAACAATTTGAGGCCATTATCTAGTCTTAATACAAGGGATGACTATATGAGCAACATGTATTCAAACAAGTTCTATTATGAGAATGGTATCTCTCTTACGGATCTTGTTTTTATAAGTTTAACGTTTATGATTCCCAGACTACGGAAAATGGGTGGCTTTCTAATAACAAATACGGACCCAGGCGTCGAAATGGTTTTGTGAATTATGAAAATGGGAGTATGGATGGATTAAATGAAGTGAGTAGGGGCCCGAGAGCAAAGATCTTCAAGGATCAAAATGGTGATGCACCTGCTGCATTAGCTATAAAGAAATTGGATGACCTTGTCACCGGGACAAATAGAAGTGACAATGATATCCCTAATGTGGATAAAGACGACGAACAATACAATAGAGCCGATTTTCCTGAAACATATGCTGATGCCAAGTTTTTTGTAATAAAGTCGTACAGTGAAGATGATGTGCATAAGAGTATCAAGTATAACGTGTGGTCAAGTACCCAAAATGGGAACACAAAGCTTCATGCAGTATACAATGAAACACATCAGAATTCTAGCAAATATCCCATCTTTCTACTTTTTTCTGTGAGCTCTCTAGATACAAACTTACTTGATAGTGAAATATAATTGAATTCATATTAATTTTTTGTCATAAATTTTCTTCTAAATTATTCAGGTTAATGCTAGCGGCCAATTCGTTGGTGTTGCGGAGATGTTAGGGCCAGTTGATTTTGAGAAAAATCTCGAGTATTGGCAACAAGACAAGTGGGTTGGTTGTTTTCCTGTAAAATGGCACATGGTGAAGGATGTGCCCAACAGTGTGTTAAAACACATTACTCTTGAAAATAATGGGAACAAACCTGTCACTAATAGTAGGGATACTCAAGAGGTGACTAGTTTTCATACTTAGTTTTCATTTTTTAATTATTTATTATGTCATAGTTATTCATATAAACGATTTCATGTGTACAGGTAAAATTGGAGCAGGGAATACAATTGCTCAAAATATTTAAGAATTATTCTAGTGACAAATCTATACTGGATGATTTTGATTTTTACGAGGACCGTCAAAAGAAGATTCTCGATAAAAAAGCTAAGCAGCATTTGATTCATAAACAGGTATGACTTGCCTATATACATGTGTTCCATTTGGTGGCATGATATTAGTTAGAATTTTCTGTTAAGATTATTATTTAGAAAATAAATGACTTGATATTAATATTCGACCTCTTGACTTGCACATGTTGTATATTCAGTTATGGGAAGGAAAGCATATTAATGACATTATGAAAGAAGGCTCAAACGTAGAAGCGACTAATCAGAAGTTAATAGATGTTCATTCTAATTCAACTAAAAATATTACTCCGACCATTTTTACGAATGTGGATGTGAAGGTGTTGAAGAATATTAGAACTATTGAAGCTCAAGAGGTACCGGTAACAACAAAGAAACTGGTGTCTAATGCGATTGCAAACGGTTGCTAGCTTAAGAATGAACAAAGACGATCAGGCTACATGTTAAAGTAATTATAGAGCAGATGAATCATAGTTACTGTGAGAGCACATTTGTAGTCTGTTGTACGCCAGAGGATAGTGAAAGTATGGATTTTTTTGCCTTGGGCAAAATTATTATGATATATCGTTAGTACAATTCTGTTTTTGTTTTTCTTCTTTTTTTAAAAGAATTTTTTTTTTGTCTCTGTGACAGACCAATTTGATTATATTATGAAGTTCTTTTCTAGTCTCATGTGGTGTTGTTTTGACTTATAATATTTTGAAGTTTTTTTCTTGGCAAGTATTGATAAAAGTATATTGAAAAGGTTGATGCTTTTATTAGTACTTAATCATAGTTAAGTATTTTATTAAATATTTTTAGTATATTAATTGGGTATCGTAAACCCAACATATCCCCGAAATTTTATTTCCATTAACACAATTTGTATTATATTTCTCTTCCTCTTGTTCGTCAGTCAAAACATATCCATGGCCTTTTCTTTGTCCAATATTTATATTTCATGATTTGTTTTTATGGTCTTTGCAAATCCTATCTATAAGTCTTTCAAATTTCCTCATCACCAACATTTTTTATTACTGTTACTAGATCTTATATAGTTGTATTTGTATATGAAGTTGTATATTCATGTGCAAATATATGTGTGCATACACGTTTCTTTTTATAATTCTATTTTGTTTCATCTTGAAATATATATCGAGAAATATTATTGAGTGACAATCTGTACTCCTCTTCACTTATTTTGTTCTGAGCACTATATTAAAAAATAAAATCAAAATTTTTAAATATGCTCATTAACGTATTGATGATAGCCCCTTGACTAGTCTTTATTAGATGGTTTAAAGAATATATATTTGTTTTAACATTTCCTCATTGTCGCTCAATTTGCTATCATAATTGTCTAGATTCTGCATTAGTTTCTCTTTCTCGATGTCACTGTTATAATAATAATTCCATACTCATAAATTAATCTTGATGATGTATGTATTTGTTTGTGTTACTGTGTACTGTATGGTATTTAAACGGGTAGTCACATGTAGAACCTTTAGCTATTGTACCATTGTGAATATCTTGGCATCGTGATAAAAATAAAAGATTAATAGATGTATACTGTTATCCCCTCTCTCCCCTCTATTTCATGATAATAAATGCTCATTTTGTTGAAAGATGCTATCAATAAGTAGATTATAAAGGGGTTATTAATATGCTACCGACAACTTGGGGAAATAAATAGCGTGTAGGAATATAAATAATAAAGATAACGAAGTTGTTAATTGAGATGGAAAATGAAGCAAAAAACATTATCTTATATGTAAGTTATTGACCAGAACAAAATGAAAGTCTCTCCTCATAGAATTATTAAGGCCTGATATAGATGTTAGGAATTATGTAGTATGATAATAACAAATTACTTAAAATTATAAATTTGATGAATTTATTTATAACTGGTCAATGAATATATGTCTTATAAATATCCATTGACTAGGGAACCAATTATCAGTTGAAGTTGTTAACCAACTGATAAATTGGATTGTAGCAGTTGATTCAGGATTCTTATTTATCAATTGATTGTAATACATCGATGGATTCATTGTGCTAGTCAACTGATATCTATTGACTTTGATTGATAGCTCATCAATGGATGTGAAGAATGGCTGATAAAGTGTAAATATTATAACTCAGAATTCTCTCAAATAAATGATCAATGGATATTGAAGTCGATGGATAAGGATGATGTTCGATGGATAAAAGTCAAAAAAGTCAATTCACTAGATCTCCATCAACGGATGAAAGCACCAAGGCAATCAATGGATAAGGAATCGATGGATAACCAAAATATTCATTGACACGTCAATTGATCAATGGATAACCTATCCATCAATGGATAAGCAAAGAATGATCAATTGATAAGCTTCACAACAATTATCAGTTGATCAAAGTTTCCCAGAATAGTTAAAGACAAATGGAATGGAATCTTTGTAGAAAATGAATCAATGGAAGACAATCCTGTCAGGATTGTGAAGACTTTCAAGGAACACAGTCTTCAAAGAATGGATCAAGATAGAGATATTTCTAGAACTAGACAAAGTCTAATGAAGATTGTGAAAGTAACTAATTTCTATTTTCATGTAAACATTGTAAAATATACTTTATACTATTATCAGTCGATGGAAACTAGAAGTAGAAATGAACTGCTATATATATAGTTTAGTAGTTCATTGTAGCAAATTGTAGAAGTTGAATTCAGAACTCAAGAGAAGCACAGTAGAAAGAAGACAATATTTGTAGTATTTTTCTTAGTTCAATTTACATTTTGTAAGCAAAAAGGTTTCTAGACCAAGGTTTATTGAAAGCAAAAACATTCACTAGTGGAAAACCAATCCACTAGTAATTTTAAAATCTGTGTTTTGTTTTCAAATATTTTAGTTTTAATTTTTTCTATCAAACTTTTCTTAGTAATCTTTATTTCCAAACACTCAAACAATTAAAGTAAAAACTTGAATCCCTCAAGAATTCTTCAAAATTCTTAAATTTGTATTCAACCCCCCTTCTACAAACTTGTACTAAGGGAAAATAAATTTGGTATCAGAGCCTAGCTTTCAACATACAGAAAGTTAAGATCTAAGTACATCAAGTATGGGTCAAAAAGACACAGGGGTGAAGATTTCAGTTCTTGAAAAAGATGAGTACTTTTCTTGGAAGGTTAAAATGCACATGCATCAACTATCTATTGATCCCTCATATGTTAACTGCATAGAGAAAGGTCCACATGTAACTATGAAAATAGTTACAAGTATGAATGCAGATGGTACTCAAGCACCAGACAAGCTTATTCCAAAACCCGTGAGTGAATACACAGATGAGGATGAAAAGAAAGTACATAGGGATAAAAAGGCTATGAACATTTTGTTTAATGGTCTTGACAAGGATATGTTTGACAATGTTATCAACTGTATAACCTCTAAAGAAGTCTGGAATACTCTTCAAACTCTATGTGAAGGCACTGAGTAAGTAAGGAAGAACAAGATGCAACTCTTGATTAAAAAATATAAGGCCTTTCACTTTAAGATTGGTGAAGCAATTAATGACACATATAGTAGGTTTTAAAAACTTATGAATGAATTGAAACTATATGGAAGATTATATGTTGTTGAGGATATCAATCTCAAGTTCTTGAGATCTCTACCAAAGGAATGGAAACAAATGACTGTTTCTATAAGAAAATCTCCTGACATTAAAGAATATACTCTTGACAAGCTGTATGGAATCCTGAAGACTTATGAGTTGGAACTACAGCAAGATGAAGAGATTGAGAAGAGTAAGAAGAAAGAAAAGTCTGTTGCCTTGGTGGTCAAGGATAAGCAAGTTGCAGAACCCTGTGAAGATGTTGCGGTTAAAGAAGGGAAGAAAGAGAGTCATGGTAAAGCTGTAAGTGGAACTAGATATGATGAATCTTCAATTAGCAAAAGAAAATAAATTGTTGAAGATGATGAATCATATACTAATGATGAAATGAATGAAATAGATGAGCATCTGGATTTTCTATCAAGAAAATTTTCCAAACTCAAATTCAAGAGGAATCATATGTAAAGGCCTGGATCCCAGTTTAAGAGAGATAATCAATAAAGTAAAAATCTTGTTGATAGGATTCAATTCAAATGTTTTAACTGTGGATTGGATGATCACTTTTCAGATAAATGTTGAAAGCCAAAAATGGAGAAGAAATCAGAGTTCAGTGATGGTATTGACTATAAAAAGAAGTACTTTGATTTGTTTAAACAGAAAGAAAAGGCTTTTGTAACAAAAGAAAAGGACTGGGCTGCTGAGGATGATTCTGAAGAAGAGGAATTCATCAACCTTGCACTTATGGCCAACCATGATGACCAAGAAGCTAGTTCTTCTAGCAATCAGGTAATCTTTACTAATCTATCTGAGCTATCCAAAGATGAATGCAATATTACAATTACTGAAATGTTTAATGAGTTGTATAATTTGCATGTCACTCTTAAGTCCTTGAATAAAGAAAATACTAAACTCAAAAACATCAAATATTCTCTAACTGAAAGGAACACACACTTAGAGAGTGTGATAGTACAAATGGACAGACTCAAGGTGGAAAATAGAGATGCTAGAAAGGAACTAGTTGAGTGTAAAAAGAAAATAAAAACCTTGAAGGAACAGTTAGAAGTAGAACTTCAAACCATTGACAAATGGAACAGGTCCAGTAAAGCCATCAAAAAGTTGAATGACATTCAAGGAACAAACTTTTTCACCATGTTTTCTGAAACTCTTGAGAGATTAGATATTGATGAAAATTAATCTTTGGATAAAGAGCAATCGATTACTAATCCTGAATCAACTGATAAGGATTATCCATCGATTGATGATGTTGACTCAACGAATAATCATCCATCAATTGAGAAATCATCAACTACTAAATAATCTATTTTAAAAACAAAGCTTAACAGACCTGTTAAATTTGTAGAGGAAGGTAGCTCCTCTACACCTCAAAACAAAGCTGAGAAGGCTAACATATGGCATTTATCCAAGAACCAATTGAAAGAAAAATTAGAAAAGATAAATTATAAAACTAAGCCTAATGAGAAAAAGAAAAAGAACAGAAATGGTAATGTAGGCATCAATAAGCACAATAACTACACACCTAACATGTATGCTTCTAGGAAAATAGGTGTTAAATATGGTAGTAAAAATCATCTATCTGTGCACTATAAATCTGATATGCATGTCATATTTAACATGTCTACAAATTCTATTTTTCCTCAATTAGTTTCTTCTCAGTCTATTCATGCTCAATATACATCTATGCCTTATATGCTTAATCCATATCTTGCATTTGCTAATATGAATGTGCCTGATATGCCTTGGAATATGAATACCAATATTCATGCATCCAATTTCTTTAATTCTGCAAGCATGAATGTTCCAAATCCTGAGGTGAGGAAACCAACACTCAAGGTTGAAGTGGAAGCAAAACCACCTAAATCAAGGTATAAAAGTTGGAAACCAAACCAAAGATAGCAACTAATAAGAAATGACCCAAGGCAACTTGGGTACCAAAATTAACTTGATTATTTTTGGATGCGTGCAGGGGAAAATGATGAATCTTTTGAAGGGTTTCGAGGCACAAACGCAGCGGAATAAATGTGAAAAATAAATCAAAATAGTGAAACCCTCCGCAGGATCCATGCGAAAACAAAATATTTAATTCGGAGATAAAGAATAAATACCTTTAGAAGCTTTAACAGTTCATTAATGGAAGATTAATGGAGGTCCAAAACTTGTTTAATCACTACATATCCCGCTCTCGTGATCTACGCTCTACGGTATCCACACGAACACTTTTCATGAAGGATCGATGTGTACTAACACCCGAAAACTTCTTCTCTCTCTCTATCTTCCCCTTTTTACAAAATGGCTAGGGTTTTAGTAAAAATATGTCTATTCAATTAAATCAGCCCATAAAGAGATTATATAGAGAGAGGAATAAGTTTTCTAATTATAATCCAATTATAATTAATACTAATCCAAAATTCTAAATTATTTAATTAAGTCTCACTTAATTAATTAATTATTAATTTTGGAATTAGTTTAAGTAATTCATTTATTCTATTTATATAATTAATTAAGTCATACTTAATTAATATCATAAATAAAATAAATTACTTATTTAATTTAAATTCACAATTTAAATTATTTTTCCTCCAAGCGTTCTTTGTGTGTGACTCTGTAGGTTATTATTACGTTGGCAACAATTTTAATATCTAATTAAAATTGTAAACAATGAGCGGCATCTAGTAATACATCATTGCTACCCAAGTAATAATAATAAATCGGTGATTCGATTAAGCCTTTCGTGAATAATGTTCCATGTAATATAATCCCTTTAATCTTGATATTATAGATTAAACTCAAGGCATGTCTCGTGTCATCCTCTTCATAATTTAATCTTTATTTTCTTGATCGATGAGTAGACTATTAAAATCAAATCAACATTTGAGCACGGTCGTGCATTTCATAGTCTCACTCAAACAAGAGGCCAATAATATCACTCCTAAAATAGGAGGATTAAATATCATCTAGATCCATTCATATTTCTCATACGATTCATAATATACCCAATGTCCACTTTTATCATCACCCGGTCAAAGGTAACTTTTAATGTAATCAAAGTATATTAATTCTCGTATAGAAATATAATGATTTCAGGTCTAAGGATCATTACACCATTATCACAGTGAGAATTACTTATGACACTTACTTAACATGTAGAATCTCACGGCGGGTCATTCCAGTGCCATGCATTGATACATGCACTTATGTTCTTGACTTTAGTATCCCCATACCTATGACCAATGAGATGTGGTCATCTGTCAAGAAACATACTAGTCTTTGTGCATTATTATTGTCCTTAAATAATAATACTCGACTAGGGAATTTTAGGAATAAGATACTATTCATATAATCTCATTTTTAAGTCACATACTTAAAGATATATAATACGTATCAAAATTCCAAGGACATTTATTATGCTTTCAATTTATTACGCAGTAAATAAAACATAATAAATAAATAATAATCAATAAAACATAATCCTTAATAATAAATATTTTCCTTAAAATATAAAAAATATTGTCTCTAGAGCACAATTACTAACATCTTTGTTACTTGGATAGTGGGTATTCAAGGCATATGATTGGAAATAAATCCTTACTCATAAAGTTTGAGTAGAGAGCTGGCCCTGGAGTAACTTTTGGAGATGACAACAAGGATGACAGCAAGGGATATGGCTTGATTTCAACAGAAAATATCATCATTGAACCTGTTGCACTAGTTGATGGCTTAAGACACAATTTGTTAAGCATCAGTCAACTATGTGACAATGGAAATAAAGTTTGCTTCACAATTGAAGCATGCATAATTTCCAACAAGAAAGATGGGAGCCTAGTAATGACTAGGAATAGAAAAGGAAATGTGTACATAGCTGAAAATGACTTGTCTTCTCTCAAAAGTAAGTACATATAAAAGTTGGCTGTGGCACAAGAAATTGACTCACTTGAATTTCAAAGCCATGAATCAATTGGTCAAGAAAAACCAAGTGAGGGGTTTACCACAGATGAAATTTGTCAAAGATGGACTATGTGATGCTTGTTAGAAAGGAAAAAAAAAGGAAGGCATCATTCGAGTCTAAAATGGAATCATCAATTGAGAAGCCCTTGGAGCTCTTACATATGGATTTGTTTGGTCCTGTCAACATAATGTCTATAGCAAAGAAAAAGTATACTCTAGTCATTGTAGATGATTTTTCAAGACTCTCATGGACTTATTTTCTACACTCCAAGAATGAAGCAAGTAATCTCATCATCAAGCATATCAAAGAAGTTGATAAGAGTCTTGGATTGGATGTAAAGAAAACTAGGAGTGACAATGGAATAAATTTCAAGAATTCTACAATGAAAGAGTTTTGTGAAGCCAAAAGAATTAGTCATACTTTCTCTGCACCAATGACACCTCAGCAAAATGGGGTAGTTGAAAGGAAGAATAGAACATTGATTGAAGCTGCTATAACTATATTGGATGATGCTAAATTACCAAACTATTTCTGGGCTGAGGCCATTAATGCATCATGCTATATTCAAAACATCTCCATAGTAAATCAAACTTAAGGAAAGACTCTATATCAATTGATCAAGAAAGACAAAAATCTAAAAGTGGGATTTCTTCATGCCTTTGGTTGCAAATATTATGATCTGGGAAATCAAGGTGAAAATCTTGGAAAGTTTTAGGTCAAGAATGATGAAGCTATATTTGTTGGGTTTGCACTGTCAAGCATAGCCTACATGTTAGAAATTAGAGTTAGAGAAGTTTACAGGGGGGTGAATATATACTTTAAATTTTACTTTCTTCTTTTGATTATACAACTTGATGAATTATTTAGTTGTGTTTTATAGCTTTATCAATTCCAATGTGTTTACTTAATTAAAATGCGGAAATAGAATGAACACAGGGAATTAACTTTCAATCTAATTTGTGTATTAGAATTGAACTTGCTATAATATGAAATTCAAAGTGAATTTCAGCTTCTTGTTCTTAGAAGAAAACAAGGTATTAATACTTTAATACAAAGATTTTTCGAACACACCTAACTAATGAGGCTGTGCAATGCTATATAGATAACATGTCTTTTTACACATGCACTCACTAATCAGTTAAGCTAAAACTAAAAATAGACAAAAAAAAACTTTACATTTGACTACTATCTATTTCTAGCTAACACAAACTATGACAGTCCTTTTGCTTCCAACCTTATCCTTTCTGTCATTTATCTTGTTCTTCTTCTAAGCTTCATTGTAGACTTGTCTCTATCATCACAGTTTTGACTGATCCTGTGTAGATAGAGCTTCAACATGTTTGTCTTGTTCTTCTATAAATTTCCTTGAAACTAGCCCATTTGAAACATTCGAATACTCAATGTTGTTGTCATTCAAGAACTCTTGAAGTAGGTAACTTAGTCGAGTACTCAAGAGACTTCTCAGTCAGTCCTTTGCTTTGATCAATTCTCGACTGGCTTAGACTTCTCGAATGCATACAGTTCTTTAATGATATCTCGATTAGATTAGACTTCTCGATCGACTTGTTTTCCCTGACTTCTCGATTGTCTCCTGTCTTTCACTTCTTGAATAACTCACATTCATTGACTTCTCGAATATCTTCAATTGGCTTGTATCTCGATTTTTTTTGGACTTCTCTAATCATCCATTCTTTGACTTCTCTACCAGTTGATCACTTCTGACTTCTCTACTAGGCTGACTTCTCGATTGGCTTCTTGACTTAGAAACAATTCCATTCTACAACTTCTTATTTTGTCAAAGTCTTCTTGATTCGGTATATGATTCACCAACTTGAATCTTCTACCATTCTTTATTTTTGACATTCTGAAACTACAGTAGAAACAGGCTTCTAACTGCAAGAATATATGAGATATTTTAAGTCATTTACCCTAGTACAAAGAATTTAGAAATGCTTAAACAAGACAAGAATTTAGCACATAGTAGGCCTGATTTGGTCCAACAATCTCCCCCAATTTGGGAAAAGAAATTTTTACAAATTATCCGTAAGATATCAAGCCTGCCTCTGATTTAGATTCTGATTTGCCATGAATTGATCATATCTGGCTTTCTTCTCTTTCTCTTCTCTGGTTTTGATTTCTTCAATGGCTTGAAGAATTTTCTGCCTAGCCATGACTTCTTCAATTAAGATTGTATCTTCTAGCATATCAGCTTCAACTTGTAGAGATTGAATGGGATAATCTTTGACAAACTTGAGTCTTATTCTTGAAGTTACTCCATTTCTGAGTTTAAACTCAACTTTGTCTAGATCTTTGAAAACTCTGCACTTTCCCAATCTCCTCAGTTCTTTAGACTTTCTTTCAAATTCATCTTCCTCCTTGATCTTCCTTTTTGCCATTTCCTTCCTCTCCTTCACCTTGTCAATCTTTTTCTGATATTTTCTTGCCAAAGACTAAGCTATTTCAACCATCTTCAATTTGTTCACCATGCTCTTTTTATCATAAAGGTTGATTACCTTTCTGATATCATGAGTATTAGACTTTGAGCTATCATGGTAGAATTCATTTTCCTCTCCATCAACATTTATCGCAAACACCTTCATGTCCCTTAGCTCAACCTTACAGATCATGTCTGCCTTCCATTGTTTGAATCTCACCTTATCAATTACAACTTCTTCTTGGATAGGTTGGATATGATGGATATGTAGACCTTTATTAGGAACAATAAGCCGATTCTTCCAATTTGGACACCTTACTAGCAAAGAACTAGTAGGCTTCCTAAATTAAGTCCTTGTGACTGTATTGACTTTGATTTGATGGCATGACTTCAGGTTCTTGACATGGATTTCTTTTATCTCCCTCCTTATTACTCCATTTATTGTCACCTTGACAAGATGTCTTCTAGGTGATTTGGATTTTGGAATCATAGCAGTTTCAGAACCCATTAGAGCCACACTAGCACCCTGAATTTTGGTAGGTGTACTAGTATGAATACCAACAGCTTGCTGCTTAGTTGGCTTTTTCCTTTCATATTTCTTCTCCTTCATAGATTTATCTCTTCTCTTTTTGTCATATGTGTCCTTCTTTTTGTCATCTTTCTTGCCTCCCTTATCACTCCTTGAACCAGGTTTCTTATCTTTCTTCTCTTAATCCTTGTCCTCGTCATCTTTATTCTTTTTCTTTAATTCTTCATTTGCAAACTCAGAAACTTGATTGTTCATGAATTCTGAAATGTGCAAGTTTGTTTCTCTTAGACATATACATTACTCCATCATGGTTACAGTAAGCCTCTGGAAGTGAAATGAGTAGAAGTGTGTTATTCCTCTAGAACAATGTCAATATTTGTAGAAGGGGGGGTTGAATACAAATATTAAAACTTTTTGTTGTTCTAATATTTGTTCTTGATGTTTGAGAATTAGTGAGAATATGTTCGAACAATTTAAGACTGAAAAATAAACTGAACAAAGAGATTTAAAATTACTGATGGATTGGTTGTTCCATCAGTGTATATTTTTGCTCAGTGTTCATAGGTTAAAAGAAACCTAGCTGCATTTTTACAAGATTAGAAAACAAATCAACTGTTCTTACAAATGTGCTCTCAAGCTGGAACAGTTGATTAAGAAATATTGTCTAACTTGTCTCTTTCCTAATAATGCTGCTACACTTGTTTATATATTCCACAAGTGTGCTTTTACAATTCCTATTCTAGGATTGTTTCTACCTGCCTTTCTTTTACCTTTTTTTATCTTTGAAAAGGTTTGAAAAGACAGCTTCTGATTGAGTCTTCACAGTCACTCTAGACTGTCTTCCATATGGGTGCTTTTGTTCTCTAGATCTTCAACAGATATTCTTTCTGTGTTGTCACACTCAATTGATAATTTGCTGTTAAGCATATCAATTGATCCATCCTTTAATCCATCAACTGATGTTCTTCTTCGATTGATCTTTATATCCATCGATTGATAAAAGATGGCTTATCGATTGATAGATGTTATCAATCGATATATCAATCGATGGGTCTTCACATCAGTTGATGGTCTTCAATGCTTGACTTGGCTTCTTCGATTGATCCCTCATCCATCGATGCTTCAATATCAATTGATCATCCTTCACTTGTGTAATTTCCTGTCTTCACATAATTACAATTTAACAGTTTAATTTACACATCAATTGATGATCTATATCAATCGACTCTAACATCAATTGATGAACAAAATATCAATTGATTTACACCTTATCGATTGAAATAGACTAAGTACACCTATGCTACAATCCAAATTATCAGTTGATTCATATAAACACTTCAACTGATAAATGGTTTCCTGATCAATTGATATTTATAACTTTCATATCAATTGATCAGTTACAACAAATAAAATTTCTATGATTCTAAGATTAATGTTATCATCAAATCACATGTAGATTCCTAACAATCTCCCCCTATTTGTGTCTGTGTTATTAACAGGCATAAATCTACTTGATGATAACAAAAACCCTTAAAAAAAATTACATTTAGATAGAATCAAGAAACTTAATTGGCACATTAATTTTGGAAGTACCAGATTGATAGATAACTCCTGCAAGCAGCTTCAATGTCTTCATAATTTAATTTAGTTCCTCTTCCTCCTTTTCTCAGCATTTTCCTTTAGTTGCCTCATGAAAGAACTTCTCAATATTGCTTCATCCCTGTCAGTTTCTCCAAGTTGCCTCATAAGGTAGTGTATTTCTTCATCTGTGATTTTGTCCAGATATTTGCAGATATCAAAGAACTTTGTGTTGCCCTCTATATCTGTAAAAATCATAGCATACTTTGGCTCCAACACCACCTTTTTGACCTGTGACTTCCATAGCTTTAGAGGTGAATCAGGTTCAGCTTCTGCCTTGGATCTTCTTAACCTTGAAATTTGTTGTTGTATCTCCTGAGCAATTGTTGTGTTGAGTTTGTACTTTCTGTTGAGTAGAGGAAGAATAGTCTTTAAAACATTGTAGCTTTGCTTCATTATCACCTTCAATGAATAGATTGTTTTCACTCCATTTTCATACTCCAACCTCATTGATTCTTCATGGTTAGAGGTTGCAGGGTGAGTCCTTACTCCAATTAATCCCTTTTCATTGATTACTGGTATTCCCTTCAAATCATATCCTTCAATTATAACCTCCTCCTTGATTTCTTCTTGTTGAAACTGGAGGTTTTTCTGAACCACTATTTCTTGAGTAGAACCTGACCTTTTCTTGGCCATAGTAACTTTTCTCTTTTTCCTCAGTGGTTGGTCCATTAATTGATCCTCCATTTTCCATTCCATTTCCATTTGCCTTGCTATTTCCTCATTTTCTTTTTCTTTCTTTTCAGCATCTGACAATCCTGTTGAAATGACTCCTTGAAGAAGCTTCTAGCCAACTGGCTCTTTTCTTTTCTTCTCCTCTTCAATCATTATGGCTTTTCCCATTTTCTTCTCTTTAAAGGCTTCTTGATCAACTGACAAAAAGGCTTCAGCATCTGAGTTGCTTTCCTTGGCAGCCTTTTGTGCATCTTCATTTATTTTTCTTGTTTGAGCAATGAACTCATCCAAGTCTCCTTTTTCTACTGCCTCTGTTACTAACTCAGTGCTTCTCCTTAGATCTTCAATTCTTTTCTTTTCCCTTTCAATCATTGATTGAGTTTCTTTCTCCCTAGAAATTATCCTAGCTTCAAGATCATCCTCAAACTTCTTGAATTCTTTCTTAAAGAGATCTAAATCATCTTTTGGAGAATTAGATGACTTAGATCTCTTTGAAGATTGATTGTCCCTGTTACTTCTGCTTTTATATCTTTTGGGTGCAGAACCACCAATGCCACTTGACTTATCCATACCAGAACCACCAATGCCACCACTCCCACTGCCTTTGCCATCACCACCACCACCACCACCATCACCATCCTTCTTTTTTGTATTATCCCCCTTTTTATTATCATCAATTGAAGGGGGTGGTGGAATTCTGTCAAGAATCTTTTGAAGAATGGAAGCATGAAGATTTTGATCTCTGATAATATCCTCAATCTTCTTTTCTAGAGACCCTACTCTTGTCTCCAAAGATGCAAAATTTTTGGATTCCTTGAAAAGCTTGTCTTTGATGCTATTCATGGTGTTGAATGGTAGCTTTTCATCCAATCTCCTGTCTATTGTATCCTTGTTAGTTGAGATAGAGTCCTTGATGATCTCCAGTTCCCTCCTTACTCCTGTTACTGTCATCTTTTGAATTTTCATTGATTCTCTCATACAGTGAGCAATTCTCCTTTGAGTAGGATCTTCAATTTCTCCTTCCACCATTGCTCTTCTATATTGAGAGAGAATTTCAGTCTCAGCAGCTTCTAAGGAACCATCAATAGTGCTCATCCATGGCTCTTCATCAGAATCACTCTCCAACTCTTCAGGTGCCATATAACAAGTGTCTGTTGTATTGGCAATGTTTTCCTTCAGATTCCTGGTCCTTTGATCTGTATGATCAATTCCCAAAATTTGTTCTGCATTCCTGTTTCTTGAAGCAGCCAACCCTTGATATTGTGGATCAGGATGAATGCAATTCTTTGGATCCAATTCACCAGCATCTATTTCTTCTTCAAAGTCCTTGGCAACTCCACTCCCACTAGCTTCTTCATTAGATGCTCCCCCTATCTTCTTTACTCCTTCTTCTTTTGCCATCAGATCAATTTCCAACTCTTGTGCAAATAGTAGAATTGTTTTATCACTTTCACTCATCTCTCTATTTTGCATCAGGATCTCATCCTGGAATCTCACCTCTCCCTCACTCATTTCTTTTGCACCTACTAAGGTGGGGCCCTCAAGTGTTTCACTCTCATTCCTGGAAGAAATAGGAATGTTTTTACTCACTTCCTCTCCTTTTGCCAGGTTACAATCCTGCCTCTCACTCAACTCACTCAATCCTAAGAGTGTTTGTGCAACATCAATTGATTGAGCATCAATTGATGTATTGACATTATCAGTTGAAGTGGTGTTTGGGATATCCATCGATTGATGCATACCCATCGATTGATCTTGAGTATCGATCGATGGCTTATCAGTCGATGGCTGAATATCAATTGATGAAGGAACATCAATTGATGGAGTAGAAACAGCTGAATTAATTTGAGAAATTATGTTTGAGATGATATTGGAAATAGAATCCTGAAAATTCTGAGAAGAAGATTCAGGAGAGAGTGTTGGCTTCTCCTTGAAAAACAAAGAAGGAGAATCTGAAAATGTTCGATAATCTATCAAAACATTTTCTGAAGAAGTTTGAGATGGGGAAAGAAGAATAGAAGAGATAGGAATTGAAAGAGAATGGGGCTGCATCTCATCATTTATATGAGATGCATCAAGCAGACTTTGTGAAGGCTCCTCCACAGTTTCCTGTGGTTTTGCAGTGTGTGATTCCCCAAGTGCAAAGGTGACTTTCTTTTCTCTTCTTTTGTATGGTGTTAGTGTTTTGGCTTTTGTGTCCCCAATTTGATTCTGTGCCCCTGGTTGTGGGCTATTTTCAATATTGTCATCCTTTTGAGAGAATGACAATAGGGATGTGGTATTTTCCATGTTAACATCCACAGTCTTTTGGGAGACTATGGAGTGGCTAGGTTGAGGTTGCACACCCTCACTCTCCTTATCCTTCTGGGTTCTT
>QRFB01000042.1:174324-203785 GCA_008931105.1 Oenanthe javanica | reverse complement strand
CTATTATCTTCTAGATCTCATTATTACAATCTCATTATAATTCTAGAAGCTTTGCTCTAAATTATGGAACATCTTATTTAATACACTTCAAATAGATTAAGCCCGTAACATAAATACTTTATTATTATCAAATGAAATCAAATAAGAGTAGCAGAGAGTTTTTCCTAACTCATCATACATGATTGATTTTAGGTCAAACACTTTCAATAGCCACCATACTTCTTTGACAAACTTAACAAAGCCATACTTGACCTTTCAAAATCAGCCAACACTTTTCTAAAAGCTAGAGAGCAAGTAAAGTAAAGTAGAAAAGCTCTCTCCCCCATTTCTTTTCTTCAATTTGGATTTTCAAGAGGAGCAAGGAAAAAAATTCATAACTCAAGTTCTACACATCCAAAATTTACCAAATTTTAACCATAGCTCCTTCTTTATATATATAAGGTACGTATTTAATTCCTAATTTTTGGAGGTGTTTTGGTTGGGTAAAGAAAATATAGAAAATAAGGGTGAATAGTAACTCTGAAAATTTACTAACTTGTTTCTTGATTTCTCTTGCAAGTTTAAGGATGATAATCATAGATCAAGGCTCCCTTAAGGATTACAAGATGTTATTAGTATATTTAAGGATCCAAAAAACGTATAAACACCAACCACCCTTTGATTTACTTTAAGTTATAAGCTTGAGTTTGAGTTTTGTTCAAGTACATGTTAGTTCATGGAGTTTGGATTTCAAATATTTGGATCTTGATGGTTGAACGTTGTTGGATGATTTTGTGAAGTAGTATTGGTAAAATTTATAAAATGAGTAGTTGAATGATATGACCATAGTAGTATGTTGATGATTTATCTTGGTTGTGAATGGATTTCAATTGATTGAATCCGGAAAACGTTAAGTTTATAGCCGTCGTAATGTCCATTTGATTAAGGACTGTTTTGAACAAGATTTACAAACTGTCAATAAATTATTTTTAGACACCACTGACCATGGTTGCATAGATCTTGGTTCATAGTTTATTTTGACGCTTGAATCATGTCAATATGATTTACGGTTTAGGAGATAAGTCTGTTTTAGTAAAAGTCGTGCAAAGAGACCAAACTGCTGCCATGTACTCACTTTGATGCTATAAACGAACTATTTAAAGTTGATTAAAATTATGAAACTTGGATGATATATACCTTGGACAGTTAGTAAGATCAGAAAAAAGGTTTCGTGTTAAAAGGTTAATTTTTCGATTTTATAAAAATATCGAAACCAAAGTTGCGCAATAACACTATTCACATAAGAAGCTACTGCCTTCTTCAGTAAATTTGGAAAAAAGAGTCATCTTTCTAGGGCCAAACTTTTGATGGATTATATTCTAGACATTCTCTAAATCGTGCATGCGAAAACAGTGCATCATTTAAGTTAACTGTTAATGAGTTATGAGCGATTTAGTGAAAGCGGTGAAAATAGTACAACCCGTAGTTGACTCAATTTGTAAAATACATTTCATCAAGTTAAATTCATGCGTTCCAAATCAAAATATTTTTGATAAATATTAAAAATACTCAAGAAGCTCCTTGAGGTGGTTTCGCATTTAATTATGTGTTTTCTGATTTATTAAAATTGTTGGAGTACGAGTCACGTAATAGTAATTCTCAGGAAAGTCAACTATTAGGGCACTATTTTGACGAGCCACTTTGGCCAAGATAATATGATAATTTTGAGTCGATTAAAATACAAAGGATGTTGAGGAATAACATGACTATGTATTGGAATAAAAAGATTANGGAATAACATGACTATGTATTAGAATAAAAAGATTAGATTAAAAGCCATTGACGAGATGGTTTATGAACGGTCGAGATAGACCGAGGAGGTGAATGCCGAGTAAAATAAGTGTTAGTAAAATTACTAATTACAAATTGAAGTTGTCATAAATGGACTCAATATGACATTATAATTATTAGTAATATAAGTAGTTGAGGGATTAAGAGTACTAATCAGAATTATGATATCTATTGATAGAGAATCCGGAACAAGTGGGACTCTGAGAGAGTATCCTGGACTCCAGGCAAGTTTTCCTAACCTTATACTTTTAATATCAAAATTTTATATTCTTGATCTTGCATATAAAGTTAAAGTATGTGTATGTAAGTTTTCAAAACATGTACCTTATGTTCAACTGTTGATGTTGTGATATAACTGTTTAATTAAAAATTCGAATTGATTTAACTGCTGTAAATCTTTCGCAAATGATTTGGTTTATATGTTATAAGATATTATAGATATATACCGGTGTTGTACAGAGGCTCTAAAGATAGAGCGGTTTTCATATTTTCGAACGTAGACCGGGAGTCGGAAGGTTATTTTAAATACTGTTGTAATCCGGGAGATGCCGGAGACAGGTTATTTGAAAATAAAGAGTATAAATATTTCAATAAAAATATTTTGATATTCTTTTGATAAAGGAATTAAATAAAGTTAATAAATATTATTTGAATATTTATTTAATGAATGAATATTATTCTGAATATTCATTTAAAAAGGGTTTTATTAATTGATTATTAATAAATAAATATTATTTAAATATTTATTAAATATTCTAAATTGATTTAAAAATTAGTGAAGGTCTTTAATAATTATCTAAAATATTTTCTGACCTTCAGAGAATTTATTTAAATATAGTGAGGGTTCCCTAATATGTATTTATATTCTATTTTATTCTTGTAATAAGAATAAAATATTCTCAGACTTATCAAAAATAGGGAACTCAGTCTAGGAAGTAAAGGTGAATTACTTTCTCAAAAGCGGTTGTGTTTTGACATCACTGACCTACTGTAGTGGGGTTTTTAACTTATCAAAATCATAAGAGATTTTCTGACTAGCTCCCGGGTCGTGGTTTTAAATGGTTTTCATTCCTTGATAAAAGACATTAGTTGGCGGAGGCCAATGCACCTTTGTGGTGAGATGACTGCCGCGATTATTCCGGCAGTACCTATTCAAATTTTTGTGAATCTATTAACAAGTATGATATACTTGGAGAACTGGGATTAAATTCCGGTTCTAGGTTAAATAGATGAATCTATTAACAAGTATGATATACTTGGGGAACTAAGATTAAATTCTAGTTCCAGGTTAGATAGATGAATCTATTTACAAGTATGATATACTTGGGGGACTAGGATTAAGTTCCAGTTCCAGGTTATAGATTATTCTAGTGGACTAGGAGATATAAGTGTAAGAGGCTTGTGTGCGGCACAGTCCATCATAGCGTAAGAGGCCGTGTGAGGCATGGTCCAACACTTTGGCCCATATGAGGTCTAGGGTGATTACCAAGGGTGGTAGAATTTCCGTCGGCTCCCCCTTCTACATTTAGAGAAACAACAAGAGCTGCCGTAGGTTGCGATTGATCATCGTGTATGTACGGTANTGAATCTATTAACAAGTATGATATACTTGGGGAACTAAGATTAAATTCTAGTTCCAGGTTAGATAGATGAATCTATTTACAAGTATGATATACTTGGGGGACTAGGATTAAGTTCCAGTTCCAGATTATAGATTATTCTAGTGGACTAGGAGATATAAGTGTAAGAGGCTTGTGTGCGGCACAGTCCATCATAGCGTAAGAGGCCGTGTGAGGCATGGTCCAACACTTTGGCCCATATGAGGTCTAGGGTGATTACCAAGGGTGGTAGAATTTCCGTCGGCTCCCCCTTCTACATTTAGAGAAACAACAAGAGCTGCCGTAGGTTGCGATTGATCATCGTGTATGTACGGTAGCAGTGTGGTGAAAGGCTCCAGATACAGTCCCATCTTCCAATTGGAATTGTGCTTAAACATCGTAATGAAAGTCTATGAGCTGATTTACCGAGGGTGTTATCAGTGGTTGATATGTTGAGATCTTCGTACTCATTCAAACTACTTGGACAAAAAGTTTATTTTGCAAACTCGTAGAGTACGTAAAGTGTGCATAATATTATAGTTTTAAACGATGTTTAAAAAGTGTATATTTACAGTTATATATGTTCTTGCTGAGCTATATTGCTCACTCTTAATTTCTTTATATATATATCACAACATAATAGGTCAGTCGAGAAGTTTTGACAAAAAGTTATTTTGAAAACTTAAGCGGGTACATGAGGTACACCAAACAGTTTATAAATCCTAAAATATTTTACTGGATTTTAAACCTTATGAATGATATGTTTCAATGTGATTTGATTCTCTTATGATGGGAAACAACTATTATTGCAGTATCTTGAACTGTGTACTCATTATTTTATGGGAGTTTAGCAAAGCTATAGTTGATGCTATTTTGCTAAGTTACTGATATATTATTTCAAAACTGTGAACGTAATAAGTTCATTAGGTTTTATCTTAAAAGCTTCAGAGGAAGTAGGAAAGAGTGGTATCACTATATTTGATAGTGTCTTATTTTATATAATGAACTAAATTGTTCATATTATATTCTTCTAAACTTCATATCGAGTATAAATGCTTTTACAGAAAACTCTGACTATTTGTATCGTCGAGAGATACTTTTATATGCTTACCCTAGACCGGTAACCTATGTTATACTATTGAGATAGTAATGATTATTATGTTCTTGGATGAGAGTCACATAAATAATTGGGTGGATAATTTGCTGAGCATTCTTTCGCTCATTCTTGCTTTATATTAAATTTTTTCAGAGAAAGTGATAATGCATCTGATTGGCTCCATACTTCGAGGAAAGGAAGTAAGAGATTCACCTTTGAGGGAGTTCAGTTCAGAATAATTCTGCATGAGTAAATTGAATAGGTTTTCAGTATTGATCTAGTTATTAATGTTACTTCATGTAGGGGTTATCATTGATATCTTGAGATCCTGGATAAGTACATTTGGTTTGTAATAACTAATGGTACTAGTCGTATATTGTTTCTAAGGTTATAACTTGTATGTGTGAGAGAGGGGTCTATGATGTGATTTTATTGGATTATTGAGTATTGCAGGTTTTAAAAGATTGGATGGTGACGTAACGACTCAAATCCCTGACCCCGGATTTGGGGGCGTTACAATTTACACCTGTGATTAGCTTCATGGGAACATGAGGACCTTTCTCTATGCAGTTAACATAGGAAGGGTCAATAGAAAGTAGATGCATATGCATTTTTACTTTCCATGCAAAATGTAATACCCGACATTTTTATATATATAAATAATACATTTTGTTTATATAATAAATAATAAATATATTTTATTAGTTGTTTAAAATAAAAAAGTGTATATTTGTTTTTCAGGTTTATGGTTTCAATTTTTAAGACAATTATTAGAATACGTTTTTCTTAACTATTAGATAAGATGTATATAGAGTAATTTTAGTTAACACCAATTTCTATCCAATGTAATTAAATTGCATATATATTATCATATGAATATATTTATAAATTTAGAATTTTAGAGAGCATCTGGTTTTATGTGTTAGCGTAGCTTTTGCATAACACCTATATGCAATCTATGTTTAATGCATGGGGTTTATTATATGAATAATAATTTTAACAACTTTTATTTATTTATTATGTGGTTATTTCATTATACAATTGTGGTACAGAATATCAATGTCAAGTTTTATTACAAGGATAACTTAATATTATATTATTATATAATGTAATTTGCTAGATTTAATGATAAAGTTATTAATTGAATGATTTATGTTACCATTACTTTTTTTAAGAAAAGCAGATGTTAATATTGACTATCCATTATTCATGCAATATGTGTATATATGTGGTATCATTTTTTTAAATAATTTTTCTAAATAATGGGCCAGGTCACTACACTAGGATGTACTGCCTACTAGTTTAACGATTTTGAATGAGTGTGTTATACTTGTATAGCAATAAAAAAATGAAACCGGAGATATATTTAATTTCTTTTACTTCTATAATATTATAAGTGGTCATACAGTAATTGATTTATTATTTTGTTTAGGCTTAAATTATATCGTATAGGTGATCATCCGATATAAGGTAAGTTTACTTTTCGTACTTTCTGTATTATTCTAAATGTTTTATATTTATAATTTTTTTTATGAAATTTGGATCAAGAATGTTATTTTAGATATAAGAAATTCTCAGCTAGCTCTGCCATTTTGAACCCGTTGGTAACTGCGTATAGTTCTGGAACTAGCCTATGATACCTTACTAGGACGTGCTTTTTATGATACTTTAAGGTGTACACTTTATGATACCTTAGTAAGGGGCGCATTATTGACAACCTATGAACCTATGATACCGTGTCACCGGGTATTTGTGACCTTAGCGAACTGTGGAATTAATTTATACGTACTGAGATTCGAATTACGAAATTATGATCTTTAAACTCTGAAAATTATAAAATTTTGTAAACTTACTTGAACCACAAGTTAGTTCGAATCGTTTTCTTGCTGGGCTGTGTAGCTCATTACTTACAAATTTTCAGGTACTTAGCGAATGGACTTGCATTAGATTTGGATTAGAGCTTTTTAATAATGTTATGAATTTTAGTTAGTTTGAATTTGAGGAGCTGCGCCTTCAATTTAATGTTATATTGGATCGAAATTATTTGACTTTGTTCCTGAATTTTTAGAGTTCTTACGATATTTTGAGATTTTATTTTTGGAATTTGGTTTTATTTGAATATTTGATTAATGATAATAGTCCGAAAAGTTGGGCTGTTACACAAAATATTCATCTTTTTTTAATATTGGAATTTTCACACATGAATCTTTTTAGCCCATATTGATTATTCTCGATCTTTAAACTTTCTGTATGTTGAAAGCCTAAGCTCTGATACCAATTTTTATTTCCCAGAACAATGTCAATATGATTTGTATAAGGGGGTTGAATACAAATCACCAAAACTTTTATGTTTTAATGTTTGTTCCTTTGGTTTGATTTTTTAAGAGAATATGTAAGTGAACAAGTGAAACTGAAAATTAACTTGAACAAAGATATTTAAAATTACTGATGGATTGGATTTTCCATCAGTGTATATTTTTGCTCAAATTATCTAAGTTAATGAAAACTCAGCTGCGTTTTTATAAGGTTAGAAAATAAATCAACTGTTCTTACAAAGTGCTCTAAGGCTGAACAGTTGATGCAAAAGATACTGTCTAACTAGTATATTTTCTAACAATGCTACCACACTTATTTATATACCACAAGTGTGTTTACAATACCTAGAAAAGGTATAAAATAATTAATCTAAACTATGATTGTTTCTGATCTATCTTTCACGTTTTCCTTTTTCCATTTAGAGAAAAGTCTCCATTCTTGGAAAGACAACTTCAACTTGAGTCTTCACAGTCATCATAGACTGTCTTCCATATGTGTGCTTTTGTCTGTCAACTTGTGTTGTCTCAATCAATTGATAATTTATTGTTAAGTATATAAACTGATTCTTCATTTTATCCATCAACTGATATTCTTCTTCGATTGATCTTTATATCCATCGATTCATAAATGATGACTCATCGATTGATAGATGTTATCAATCGATATATTAATCAATGGGTCTTCATATTAGTTGATGGTCTTCAATACTTGATTTGTCTTCTTTAATTGATCTTCTATCCATCAATGTTTCAATATCAACTTATCATCCTTCACTTGTATAATTTCATGTCTTCAAATAATTACAATTAGACAGTCTAAGTTATACATCAGTTGATGACCTATATCAATTGACTCTAACATCAATTGATGAGAATTATATCAATTGACTTACACCTTATCAATTGAAATAGACTAAGTACACATATGCTCCAATCCAAATTATCAGTTAATACACATAAACATTTCAACTGATAAATGGTTTCCTGATCAATTGATATTTATAATTTTTATATCAACTATCAGTTACATCAATTAAAATTTCTATGATTCTAAAATTAAAGTTATCATCAATTTACATATAGATTCCTAACAATTCTAAATATAAATATGTTATAATCTGTACCCGTGTTATAGTAAAGATATAATTAGGCATAAAAATTAAAATTTTATAAATATATAAATGGGCCTAAAAAGTAAAATTTTAGGTAATATAGATATGTATATAATTAGGGTCCGTATTATAAACACATGTATATTTTTTAGGCCCATAGCCGGTACCGACCGACCAAAACTTTTAATCTTTCAGATATAATATTTACAGTATAGAAGTGGGTTTTTATATTTGTCTTGGAGTAGTTTTGTTGGTTAATTATTATATTTTAATAAATATAATAATCATTAGATTCTAATCGTTAGTTTTTTATTATGCAATGACATTTATATATTAATATTCATAAAGTTTAATGATGTATTAAATAAAAATTATAGAATAAGTAGGATTCTTAAAATAGAAAAAAATAGAATATAATTTAAATATAATATTATCCGTGAGAAATTGTATAAAAGGATGATTATCGGAGATTAGAGTTGTATGTATGATATATATTCTTTCTAAAATTAGATTTTTTTAAAATTGAATGGTTAAGATCATTTCTATGGTTCACCTAAAATTGGAAGGTTAGGATCATTAATATTCATAAACTTTAATGCAATATTAAATAAAAATTATAGGATAAGTAGGATTCTTAAAATAGAATATAATTTAAATATAATATTATCGGTGAGAAATTGTATAAAAAGAGGATTATCGGGTATTAGAGTTGTATGTATTATACATATTCTTTCTAAAATTAGGTTTTATAAAAATTGAACGGTTAAGATCGTTTATATGATTTATCTAAAATTGGACAGTTATGATTTTTTCTATGGTTCGCCTTATCCGGTCCACACCGACCGACCAAAACTTTTAATGTTTCAGTTATAATAGTATAGTATAGATATCTATTAAACATTGTCCTTTTATAAAAAAATACTATTTTAAACTATAAAACTTTATAATATATCTTTAACTTTGAAAAATAATGACATATTCCCTTCGTCCGTAATTAGTTGTCCATTTTGATATTTTTAGTCAAAATAACTAATTTTTTTATTAGAAATTAAAAATTATTCTTTTATAATTTTAAAAAACTAAAACTTACATTTTATAGTTAATTTTAATTTATTCCAATTGTATATTATTTTTATTACACTGTCAAATATTAGTCAATTTGATCACATAAAAAAGAAAGTGAATAATTAATTAGGGAGGGAGAGAATAATCTATTATCTATTATTATCATATATCTAATAGCACAATATGAGAATTTTTTTTATTATAAATACTCTTATAATATATATTAAATATTATATTTTACATATCTTCCTCCATTAATATCTTTATTAATATCTATTATACTTTTTCATCTATTAATTTTGTGTTTTAATGATTGTATGATATCTTTTATAGTATACTGATAACTGATTCGTATACGGGTGTGTAATTTTTTACTAATTATAATGCGAAAAATATAATGTATTTGAGCACAATCAGTAAAACAAAATGTTTACAATAGAATAGTATGTAATTTTTTATTACTTTAAAATGCTATAAATGTATTTGAGCATGTGAGAAAATATATTTACAATAAAATAATAGTTATACTTTTCATATTTGTTATAAAATAATAGTTTAAGAAAAATTAAAGTATAGAATTTGAGCATGTGAGAAAATGTCTTTACAATAAAATAATAGTTATACTTTTCATATTTGTTATAAAATAATAGTTTAAAAAAAAATAAAGTATAGAAGAAGCCAATAAGGTCTACTTATTAATTATGGATGGTAACACTGTGCCCAAGAGTTTTTGGTTGCAGTAAAGAAAAGAAGAGAAGAGAATGTTAGAGAAAAGAAATAAAAATATTTTTTTTAATATTCTTCCGAATTTATGGTTTAACGAGAGAGAAAATTTTGAAAAAAAGTACAGTATTATTCAAAAAATTGTGTGAGAATTTCTCTCACAATCATGCCATTTTTTGGAAGAATTTTTGGAAGAAAATTATTGAGAGAAATTTTTGAGAATTTTCTCTCTTGAAAAAATTAGGAAGCACGATTTGAAAAGAAATTTTTTTAAAAAAAATTCCTTTTTTTCTTTCCTATCATTTTCTAAACTCGGGAGTACAGTGTAAGATTACTAATTAACAGTGTCAATGGATGTGGAGTAATTAATTTGGTACCGAAGGAGTTCATTGTTTTTCAAAAGAGAAGGTAAACAGATACTAGTAAACAGATTCACTAAAGTAACAATTGTTTGGTTAACAAACATCCATCAAGAAAATTACACTACTGCAATTCACAATTGCAACAAAAGAAGGTATCATCAATTACACTATATATACAAATGGGTAAATGACTATAGAAGAAATTAAGAATACATGTTACGAGTGATATACTATGAGATGAGTCAAGCAGTGTAGCTAAATGACTATTTTCTCCTCGTGATACATGGCCAACTCCATTAATGAATGACAGCAACAAAATTTATGAAACTCATGCATATCCTTTGAAACTAACCTCCCCACCAAATTTGTTAATCAACACAGACCATGAAATCAAATTAAAAAACCAACAAATCGAAAAATTATTATTTCGAAACAAAATCTACTAATAAAAATTTATCGAAATATTAAAATAAACTCAAGTTCGATTCTCTTTCATCCGAATAAATAGCCAAGAAGCAACTATTTCCAAGCCTGTTTTTCGCTGTTACAATGCAAAATGGCTAAAAGCCACAGAGGAATACAATCTAAAAAACAAACTTGGAAACAGCACTGGTATTAATTCTACATATCTTCTGCATAAACAAATAAAAAAAACAATGAAGTTCAAGAAATCAAAGCTTATCATTCAAGAAAACACACACACACATGTGTGTGTGTGTGTCAAGGGCTAGCATGAATTGTGATGGAACCATCAATTATGAAGAGGGTTAGGTCCAGAAGGGACTAATCTTTTCTCAACACCGTATCTTGGATCAATCTCGTTGGCGCCGCCGTGTGATCTCGCCGGAAAGTCCACGTGGGGTCTGTTCCGATGCTTAAAGCAGAAAACAGGAGGTGGAGTTTTGGTTTTGGAGTTGGTATTAGAGATTATCGGTAAAGAAGTGCAAGAAGGGGAGAGAATGTGATATCTACGGCGAATACCGAGACGGGGTTCCGGCAAGTTGTCGGATAATTGTGACGAGACGACGGTTGTGAGAAGGAGGAGGGTGATGATGAGTAGGGGTTGACGAGGAGAGACAGCTTTAGTGTTCATTGTTCAAGGGAGAGAGAGAGAGAGAGGGAGAGAGATTATGTGAGAGAGAGAGAGGGAGAGAGATTTTGGGAGAGATTATGAGAGTGAAAGTGTTGGTGCTTAAGGAGTTTTGAGGATGGTGGTTGCGGAGATGATCTGAGTTTATAACTGGAGCGAGACACAAATGAGTTTATATATATGTATGTGAAAATTGAAATAGAGAAAATTACGCTTGTTATAGATAAGTAAAAGACAAATATTGAGCTCATCCTCTAACTCTATGCCTCTGCCGGCCGGTTTATAATGGATATTTATGTTTCACTAATCTACAAATTACTGTTGTTATAAACAAATAAGACGACTTATTTCATACAAATTATATTAATCTTAGACTCCTACTCATCATTTCTTCTTAAATTGATTGTTCTCTTTTATTTTTATAATTAAATTTTGATTGAAATTTACATATATTATACAATTTAAAAATATATAAATATTTGATTATTAGAAAATAAATTTAATTCATTTTAAGATATAATTTTTAGTTTTCTAATATTATAACAATAAATAAAATTTAAATTTCAACCAAAATTTGATTAAAAAAAGAATAAAATAGACAATTAATTTGGGGCGAAGAGAATATTTTTATTTAAATAAGTCAATATTGTGATGATAATCAATATTATTTATAATCGATTTAAATTATTCGTAATCAATTAATCACAATCGAAAAAATAATGTAAAAATCGAAAATCAAACAATTTTATTACTTTCCGGTCGTTTTTTTTTTTTGCAGAGATTTTAATATTTATTACTTAGTATGTACCAGTACCTAGTATAATAGAGACCGGAGATCGTAATTACCAGAAAAGAAAATTTTACAAGCAAAATGTTACTATTAACAAAGTGTGGGGCAGATGTTCATCAAATTAGTCACGCATATGGAGCGGTAGTGAGTGTACTGGAATGCTAATGAATGGGATGACGTTAGTGAAATGAGACCGGATTTGCAGATTAGTTATCGTAAATAAATCTAATTGCTTGTTTGGTATGTAATACGAAGTCATTTCCTATTGAATTTAAAATTTTTAATTACATCCAAGTAATTAAGAATGTGGGGATATAAGATATGCAGATTTAGTCATATCTCTCCGCTTTGAACGTGAGAGGGTAGCTTTTCTCTCCTTTCTACGAGTCTGTGAGAGGGTTTTATACCATGGCGTCTTTCGAGGATATTGTTGTTCAAATGGATGATATGGACATCGATGCGGAGGAGAATGAAGAATTATTGATGTTCAAATGGCTGATATGGATATTGATGTTCAAACAACAATCTTTTGACTATGCTTGCAAAGCAAGCTAGCCGACCATTATGAATTGTTTAGGATGGAACTGTCAAGGGCTGGGAACCCTCGCACTGTTCGTGTTTTAGGTGATCTCTTACGAGATCGTAAAACTGATGTTCTCTTTCTCTCTGAAACTATATCTACTAATAATAAAATAGAAGCTCTTCGTATTAAGTTCGGGTTTGCTCAATGTTTTTCTGTGGACAGGGTTGGTCAAGGCGGGGGTTTAGCGGTGTTTTGAAAGGCAAATGTGAATTGTCAAGTCTAAGGTTTTTCTCAAAATCATGTTGATTTACAATTTTTAGAAGATAATGTAGTAGCTTGGAGACTTACTTGTTTCTACGGATATCCAGAAAGAAGTAGACGAAAGAACTCATGGGATTTAATTAGACAGTTAGCAAATATTTTGCATGTGGCGTGGTTGATTTTTGGATATTTCAACGATTTACTGTATAAATCAGACAAGTGGGGGTTGGTTGTGCATCCTCAAAGTTTGATGGATGTTTTCGTTTGGCAATAGAAGATAGCTCTCTTTATGAACTAGAACTGTGTGGAGGGAAATATATGTGAGAGAGGTCTCGAGGCAAGAAAGAGTGGGTAAGGTTGGACCATGCTTTTGGTATAAGTCCTGGTTGAATAAATTCTCATTATGTAAACTCACAGTACATCACATTTCTCGGTCGGATCATGACCCTATTCAAGTGGAATTGGTAAACACATCTATCTCAAAAAGATTATTTCGGTTTAAGTTTGAGAATATGTGGTTAAAAGATCCAAATTTTGTTAAAGAGGTTAAGGAGTATTGGTAAAAGATACTAACTATTCACTTACTGCCAAAATTAATGAATGTGACTATATTCATGGCTAAATGGGGTCGACAATTCTTTAATAAGTTTAGAGAGAAAGTCAAGAGACAGAAAGAAGTGATTGTTGGACTGGTAAATCGCACTGATGTAGAAGGGGTGAAATTGTACATGTTTGAGGTGGAAAAGCTGAATGAACTCTTATTTCAAGATGAGTTGTATTGAAAGCAATGGGCTAAAAAATTTTGGTTGGAGGAAGGAGATGCTAATACTAAATTCTTTCATGCCTCAGCTACAAGCAGGAAGAAGGCAAACCATATTTCTTTGCTGGAAGCAGATTCTGGAGAACACGTAAATGACCATGAAGGTATGTGTCATATAGTGCATGATTATTATTAGTGTATCTTTAAGGCACATGGGCAGGTGAACAGTGAGCAATCTGAGCCCGAGACTTTGATTTCTGAGGAACAAAATAGCAACTGGTAAAAGAAGTGTCTTTTGAGGAGTTTACGATGGCTGTCAAACAAATGCACCCAGACAAAGTATCTGGGTTGGATGGTCTAAACCCTGCTTTTTTTTCAACAATTTTGGGATTTTATGGGTAGAGAGATTTATGAATGCTGTAAAAAAATGGCTATCTAATTGCTCATTTCCTATAGATTTTAATAACACCAATCTGGTGCTTATTCCTAAAAAGGCCAATGCATGTAATATGAAATATTTTAGGCCTATAACACTTTGTAATGTGCTCTATAAAATTTTGGCAAAGGTCTTAACTAATCGACTCAAGCTGATTCTTCCTGGATTGATCTCAGAAAATCAATCTGCTTTCATCCCGGGACGAAGTATAACAGACAATGTACTAGTAGCTTTTGAAGTGCTTCATCACATGAGAAGGAAAACGTGGAAGAATGAGGGAGAAGTGACTCTAAAGTTGGATATTAGTAAAGCATACGAAAGGGTATACTATAATTTTCTTCGACATCGGATGAGAACCATAGGGTTCTGTAGAAAGTGGATTAACTGGATTATGATGTGTGTTACTACAATCTCGTATGAAGTGTGCTTTAATGGCTCATTGATTGGCCCTATAATTCTGAAATGCGGCCTCAGGCAGGGAAATCCATTATCTCCATATTTATTTCTATTATGTGTTGAGGGCTTTTCTGATTCATTGCACAATTCAGCGAAAAGGGGAGACATCCATGGGTGTCAGGTTAGTCCTACGGCACTAGTTATAACCCACCTTTTGTTTGCTGATGATAGCTTCTTGTTCTTTAAAGAAAATAATGAGGAAACGAGGGCAATTAAAGCTTTAATGAATAAGTACGAGCAGCACTCAGGGTAATCTGTAAATTTTCAAAAGTTGGGGTTTTTTTCAAGTTCTAGTTTTAGGCTGGATAAGTAGAGAGAAGCGAATGAGATATTAGGAGTATCAACTGCTTTGGAGGATAACAAATATTTGGGGTTGTTGGACCCAAATCAAGGCTAGCCTATATAAATATTTGTCTTGCTGTAACATAGTTTGTACTTCTGTAACAGAGTAGTGACTTAGATATTCTTGTGTAATATTGCTGAAAGAAGTCCACTCAGTTTGTATTTCAGTTGTAAATAAAGTCAAGAATAAAGTCTGTTAGAAGATTCAGGTTGAATCATGCAACAAGACAAAGAAGACTTTTTGGAAAAATAAGGAAAGCAACCTAAGAATTCTACTAAGGCAATTACTCAGTCGAGAAGTCACATATTCGAGAAGTCAGAACTATGTAAACAATTCGAGAAGTCTCAAGACACACTCAACAGCTCAGTACTCGATCGAGAAGTCAGTCATTCGAGAGGTCAAAGTATTGAAGCCATTCGAGTAGTGTTAAATGTGAATCATTCGAGAAGTGTAGAAAAACAATTCAAGAAGTTAGCAAAAGGAGCATTTGAGAAGTGGTAAAGCAGAGTCAATCGAAAAGTCACAGTTTCAAGTTTACATTTGAGAAGTCTAGCCTAATCGAGAAGTAATCAAACAGAGTATGCGATTGAGAAGTCTATTCATTCGAAGAAGTCAATCATTCAAAGACTAATTGAGAAGTCACAGCTAGTACTCAATCGAGAATTCAATCACTATGACTTCTCGAATCAATTTAAACGGGTACTTGACTGCACCAATGAGCTATTTTCTAGAAGAATTGCATAACAAGACAGATAATTTTGTAGCTCTTTTTTTGCAGGATAAGTCAAGCCTGCAAAGATAGAGACAAGTCTACAGTGAAGCTGAGAAGATAGTCAAGACAAATGAAAGAAGATATAAGGCTGGATGTAGCAGTTTATCACAACAG
Organism: Oenanthe javanica; assembly: GCA_008931105.1. Taxonomy (NCBI): domain Eukaryota; kingdom Viridiplantae; phylum Streptophyta; class Magnoliopsida; order Apiales; family Apiaceae; genus Oenanthe; species Oenanthe javanica. Next base: position 188,139 of record QRFB01000042.1, on the reverse strand, counting down.
TGTTAGCTAGAAATAGATATTAGTCAAATGAAAAGTATGTCTTATCTATTTCTAGTTTTAGCAAATCTATCTCATGTGAGCATGTGCACAGGACATGTTGTCTATATATTTTATGCACAGCCACATTTGATACGTGTCTTTGATTTTACATTGTAATCTTCCTAGAACAAGAAGCTGAAATTCAAGTTGAATTTCAGATTGTAGCAAAAATTCATTCTAATAAGATTAGATTGAAAGTTACATCTTTTTTTTTACTATATTCACTATTATATGCTCTTGTAAACACTTAACTTGTTTCACTAGTTCAAAGATTCAACCTATTGAATAGTTTATCAAAGCTTTTTAAATCAAAAGGAGGGTAAAAGTTTTGAAGTATACATTCACCCCCCCTCTGTAAAATTCTGGGACTCCTAATTCCTAACAAGTGGTATCAGAGCACAGGCTGTAACATACATACAGACTAAAGATCAAGATGCGTTTTTAGAAGCTAAGCAGCATAAAGATCCCTACTTTTGATAGAGAAAATTACAACATATGGAAAAGAAAAATGTTGATGTTCATAAAGGCTGCAAACTCCATGTACCCAGAAATATTGAAGAATGGTCCTTTCATGCCAGTAACTCTAGTTCCTGAAACTACTAGTGGGTCTGAAGTTATTCCTGTAACATGGATACCTAAGGACCCATCTCAGTACACAAATACAGAGATAGAAAAAGTGTCTCTTGACAATATTTTAATGCTTATATTAATTGAGTCACTGAATATTGTCATATATAATAATATTGTCAATTGCACATCTGCCAAACATATATGGGAGGCTATAAAAATTCTGTGTGAATGAACTGAAGAGGTAACGGAAAATCAAAGGCAGCTCTTTGTTTCTCAGTATGAAGCATTTATGTCAAAACCAAATGAGGGAATAATTGAAGTATTTGAGAGGTTCAACAAACTAATCAATGATCTTCAACTTCATGGGAAATACTATGAAACAAAGGAGAAAAACANTGAAGTATTTGAGAGGTTCAACAAACTGATCAATGATCTTCAACTTCATGGGAAATATTATGAAACAAAGGAGAAAAACATGAAGTTTTTGTTAACTCTCCCAGAGCACCTGGAGCACAAAATTTCTGCAATAAGAGAGGGAAGAGATTTAACAAAACTTCCACTTGAGACACTTTATGGAATACTAAAGACATATGAGCTGGAATTTTATCAAAAGAAGGCCATTTTAGCAAATAGAGGAAAATGACAAATGTCTCAAATGCCCTGGTTGTTAAGGAACCATCAATAACTGAAAAGATTGGTACAAGTAAGAAGTGGAAATCTGAAGAGTTTTAAGAGCATGAACAGGAAGAGAAAGACTCTGTCAAGAGTGAATCAGGAGAAAAAGACTTCTACACTATTGAAGAACTTGAAGGCATGGAAAACAAAACCATGGCCTTCATGGCAAAGAAGTTTGGAAATTTGAGGTTCAAAAGAAACAAAAGTTTTAAACCAAGACCAACATTCAAGTCTTCAAGCAAAGGAAAGAATCCAACAAGAAGCACTAATAATGGAGGATACAAAATTGGAACAGTTGATAGATCTAAGATAAGATGCTATAACTATAATGAGCTTGGACACTTTACAACAGAATGTAGAAAATCTAAAGCAATTAAGAAGGATAAAGACTACTTGGAATTGGAAGCCAAGTATGAAGCTCTTCTCAAAAAGCAGACAGAAAAGGCTTATATTGTTGAAGGAAAATGCTGGGATGATACATATGAAGATGAGGAGGAGGAAGAATATGGGAATCTGGCACTCATGGCCAACTCACTTGATGGAACTTCATCCCCAAGTTCTCAGGTACCTTCATTAATTTCTCTTGATATGTCAAATTCTAAATATAAGAAAACTGTGGAAGAATTGAGCATTGAAATGTTTAACATTCATACCAGTATGACTGTTGCATATGAGGAAATTGCTAGATTAGTAAAAGCTAATGATTAACTGACTTCTAGGAATGGGACTCTAGAATTATCTGTGATAACTCTGGAAAACTTGAAACAGGAAAATGAGTATCTTAAAAACAAAGTTATTTGTTCTGAACAAATTGAAAAATTTCTTAAAGAACAAATTTTTGAAAATGAGTTAAAAATCAGATCTTATCAAAATTCAGTCACTGTTGCACAAGAGTTCCATGAGAAAAACAAGGAAAACACTAGTATTGAAGTTGGTTTTGATTATGAGAATCTCAACAGGAAGAAATCTGCTTCAACAAAAGGCAAGAAAGTTGAAATCCATGGAAATCCTCATATTTTGAAAAATGTCAAGGAACCAATTTTTAAGAAAGCAACTGTTGAATTTGATGAAGTTAGTATGGTCATCAAACAACAATTGGATGATGAGGATAAGGAAGCAACTAAAATAAATGTGCCCTCTGTTGAAAAAGAAGAACCCACAATCAAAACCAAGTCCATTCTTGTTCAAATTGAAACAAAACAAAATGCTCAGAAAAAGGATACCATGCATGCTAAGAAGAAAAAGGCAAATAGAAATGGAAAGATAGGCATCAACAAATACAACAACTATGCACCTGTTCACAATGTACCTAAAAAGATTTGCAAAAACTATGGTTCAACAAATCATCCTACTCATATGTGCAAGAAGCCTGTTGTTGAAAATAATGAGTTTGCATGTGGTTATGTTAAACCTTTGATGCATGATGATCATAAATCTTGTGACAAATTTGATTGTATTCCATGCAATATGAATATCATGAATACCCGTTTTAGGCTCAGGAAACAGTTTGTTGATGGATGCATAAGTCAAATTTTGAACATCAATCCTAGGCCTAAATCTGCCAGTCCTGTAAAGCATAGAAAACATTCCATGTCACCTATGCATGCATCTAGTTCTGAAAGTACTAATCAAGCTAAAGATCATAATAGGAAAAATGAGAACATGCATGTGCAGGCAACTAAAAATGCTAAAAACAGGAATGACACTCATGTAACTAAGCATAAAGGACCCAACCTTGTTTGGGTACCAAAGAAAACTTGATTTATATTTGTTTGCAGGGCACATGTAAGAAGAAGGTCATGTGGATTTTGGATAGTGGATGTTCAAGGCATATGACTGGTGACAAAGCCCTGCTATCACAATTCAAAGAGGAGGTTGGCCCAATGGTAACCTTTGGAGACAACATCATTGGTTTCACCATGGGATATGGCAAATTAATTCATGGAAATGTTGTCATTGAAGATGTAGCCCCGGTCAGTGGTTTGAAGCATAATCTCATCAGCATCACTCAATTCTGTAACAAAGATTTGAAGGTAGAGTTTGACAAGGAATTGTGTCTCGTATCACACAGAAAGTCCAAGGAAATTGCTCTACAAGGAGTGAGAAAGGGAAGCCTGTTTGTAGCAGATTTGGATTCTGCAAATAAGGAGAAAATTTGTTGTTTCTACACCAAGGCCTCAGAAAATGAAATTTGCTTTGACACAAAAGATTGTCCCACTTAAATCTCAAAAACATTAATTCTTTAGTCAAAAGAGAATTAGTGAAGGACTTGCCTACACTTGAATTCTGCATAGAAGGATTGTGTGAGGCATGTTAGAAAGGAAAAATGAAGAGATCAAGTCACAAAAGTATGGAATTCACTTCAATCACCAAACCACTACAATTAATTCATATGGACCTGTTTGGACCAGTTGTGTCCATGTCTAAGAAAAGATTTGCTTTAGTCATGGTTGATGATTTTTCAAAGTACACTTAGGTAGAATTCTTGCATTCAAAAGATGAATCTCCTAAGGTTATCATTGAAAATATGAGAAGATTGGATAAAGGCCCTATACCAGTAGTTGCCATAAGGAGTGACAATGGTACAGAACTCAAAAATGTTATATTCAATGAATTCTGTAAGGAAAGAGGAATCACTCACCAATTCTCAGCCCCAAGGACTCCACAACAAAATGGAGTTGTTGAAAGAAAGAACATGACTCTCATTGAAGCTGCAAGAACCATGTTAGCAGAAGCATGTCTACCAACTAGCTTTTAGGCTGAAGCTGTTAGAACTCTATGCTACACTCAAAACAGAACATTCATCATAAAATTAGTTAGAAGGACTCATTATCACATCATGACAAATAGAAGGCCATCTGTAAAATACATGCATGTGTTTGGAACAAAGTGCTTTGTTCTCAAAGATGATGTCAACAATCTTGAGAAATTGGAAACAAAGGCATATGAAGGAATTTTTGTGGGATACTCACTAGACAAAGCTGTCTATAGCGTGTATGTGATTGATCAAAAAAAAATTTAGAAAGTACAAATGTGACATTTGATGATTTCAACTTCCCTGCTATGAATTTGGAAGATGAAAACTGTGACACCTTGAGATTTGAAAATGAAGTGGAGTCTGGAACAGTTACAACTGAAAATGGTGTCAACGCTCATGAAGAATCACATGTAGACATCTCACATGGATCAATTGAGGAAAGAGGTAATAAATAATACAGTCATATTCAACTTGAGAACTCTCCACACAACCCTAACATCAACTCAGGGGGAGATTCTCAACGATCTTCAACAATTGGCAACAACTTCAATCAGGAAGAAACATGCTCAAAATGATAGAGATGGAGCTCATCAAATTAAATGAAATAGAGCTCACACAGCTGATTAAATCATTGGAAATCCTGATGAAGGTGTGAGAACAAGAAGAGCAACTATGAATGAATGCCTATTTGCTTGCTTTATGTCTTAAAATGAGCAAAAAAGAATTGAAGAAGCCTTGCTAGATCCAGACTGGATAATTGCCATGCAAGAGGAATTGAATCAGTTTGTGAGAGACAATATTTGGGAATTAATGTCACCTCCAAAGGACAAATCAGTAATTGGCACTAAATGGGTCTACAGGAATAAAATGGATGAACATGGAACAGTAATAAGAAACAAAGCAAGGCTGGTTATAAAAGGGTATTCACAAGAAGAAGGCATTGACTATGATGAGACTTTTGCTCATGTTGCAAGATTGGAGGCAATCAGAATTTTTCTAGCATTTGCAGCACACTCAAACTTCAAGGTCTATCAGATGGATGTTAAAAGTTTCTTTCTCAATAGTGAAATAGAAGAGGAAGTATATGTGCAATAGCCATTTGGCTTTGAAGATCCAAACTTTCCAGACTTTGTTTACAGACTCATCAAAGCATTGTATGGACTCAAACACGCCCCTAGAGCATGGTATGACACTGTCAAAATTCCTTCTGGAAAATCAATTCACTAGAGGAAATATTGACAAAACTCTTTTCTACAAAAAGCACCATGAAGATGTTATACTAGTTCAAATTTATGTGGATGATATCATTTTTGGATCAACAAATGAAAAACTATGTCAAAGGTTTTCTAAGCTTATGCAAAGTGAATATAAGATGAGCATGATGGGAGAGCTCAATTAATTTCTAGTTCTTCAAATAAGCCAAAGGGCTTATGGCATTTTCATAAGTCAAACAAAATACATCAATGACTTACTCAAAAGGTTTGATATGCAAGACTTCTCAACTGCCAAAACTCCAACGTCTACAACTACAAAACTAGATGAAGATAAGAAAGGAAAAAATGTAGACATGAAGACCTACAGAGGAATGATTGGATCTCTTCTCTATCTCACAGCTAGTAGACCTGACATGATGTTTTTTACATGCCTATGTGCAAGGTTTCAGGCAAATCCCAAAGAATCCCATCTCATTGCTGTCAAGAAAATTTTGAGATACCTCAAAGGAACATCCTTTATGGGATTATGGTACCCTAAAGAAACAGGATTCAACCTAGTTGGATATTTAGATGCTGATTTTTCTGGTTGCAGACTGGATAGGAAAAGCACTTCAGGAAGCTATCAATTTCTTGGACAGAGATTGATGTCTTGGTTCAGTAAAAAGCAACAACCAGTGTCTACTTCCACAACTGAGGTTGAATATATTGCTGATGGAAGCTGTTGTGCTAAAGTGCTTTGGATCAGGAATCAATTAAGAGACTATAGACTAGTGTTGGAAGGAATTCCCATCATGTGTGACAACACTAGTGCTATATCAATTGTTGCCAATCCAGTCAACCATTCCAAGATAAAGTATATTGATGTAAGGTACCATTTCATAAGGGAACATGCTGAAAATGGAATGATTAAATTGTTCTATGTTCCTACACAAAAACAGTTGGCTGATATATTTACTAAACCACTTGATGAAGCCACCTTTAATAGGTTGGTTAATGAGATTGGAATGCTAAATTCTTCAAGATGAGTGGCTCAGTAAATATATCTCTCCAACTGTTATAACAATTATTTCACAGACATGAACATAAATGATTTATCTAAGTAAAATAAAACTGATGTATGTTTATAAATATGTCAGTTATATTGTTGTATATTTTTTTAATTAAATTGAAACCAACTTGGAACTATTTTCTAGTTCTAAGTAAACCTGAAAAGAACTATCATACTTATGCATCATTAAATAATAAGTATGATAATTAAAACTTCAGGAATATTAATCAGTCACATTTCTCATATTAGGGTGAATAAATAAATTTTATTTATCTAAGGAATGATGGTTGTAAATTATTATTTTATTTTCCAAGTGAAGATAGAATAATTTCCAAAAAAAATGGAGTTTGTAGTTAAGTTGCCATTCTTTCTGACTTCTCGACTAAATATAATTTCTTGAGTTCTCGAATCATTCAATTCTAAGAGTTCTCGAATCATTCAATTCTAAGAGTTCTCGAATGTCTTGAGTTCTCGAATCATTCAATTCTAAGAGTTCTCAAATGTTTTGAATTCTCAAATCAGTCCTTTCCAGAGTTCTCGATCAAGTACTATTGTGAGTTCTCGAATCTACAGAGTTCTCGAATATAACATGAGTGAGTTCTCGATTATCTTAGTTCTCGATCAAAGCCTGACAGTTCTCTACTAAAACATCTTTACTCTTCTCTGAGTTCTCGACCACTAAAATCGATTACAATTCTAGTCGAGTTGTCTGTGTCATATAAATAGCAAAGTAGATCTAACATTTCATTTCTACGCTTAACTACAAACTCAAAGAAACCCTTGCATTTCAACTGTTACTCTTGAATACTTGTTTTCTCTTTCTCTCTAAAACTTTCATTTCTACTTTTCTCTATTTCTATACACTAACTCAATGACGTCCTTAAGTTCAGTTTCAACTGAAGTTTTTGTCATTCCAGAAACCAACTTTTTAGCCATAGCCAGAGATGCAGATGATAAACCACAGTACAAATGTTTCACAAGATTCCTCATAGACTCGTACCTAAAAGAAGCCCTGTTAGCAAACCCAACTCTTTATCTTGACATTCTCGAACAATTTTGGGCAACTGCAGACTGGAAGAACATAGATCTGGAGGATGGGAGCTCAAAAGTGGTAGTAACCTACAAAATCCAAGGAGTATATATTAGTTTTGATAAAGAGGATGTCAACAAAAGCTTGAAAATTCCAACTGAAGAGTTTAATGAGGAACCAACTGAAGATGACCTTCTAGACTTCCTGGAGATCATTAGGTACTCTGATACTGTGGACAAAAAAGGTGAGAAGTTCAAACTTGGGAAGATAAACAAGAAGTTTATGAGAAAGGAGTGGTCATTCCTGTTCGACACTATCTTGAGAGTCTTCACCTGCAGGAAAACAGGATTTGACCAGGTTAGCCTCATTGCCATGAAGATGGCCTACTCATTGGCCTACAACCAAAGGCTCAATGTTAGAAAGCTAGTTCTTGGGGAACTCATAACCAGGATTCCCAGGAAAGGTAATGAGATTTTCTTCCCTCGCTTTATTCAATTAATTCTCAATTATAAAAATGCTAGTTTAATTGAATTGCCTTGGATGAACAAACAGAGAATTGGCTATTCCAAATCCATGTCAATTATTTTTGCTACATTGGATAGGAGAAACACAGTGAATGTGCCCCTTCAAATTACACCTCACATGTTGAGTGTATTTAGGGGGCACCCACTTTTGTAGCCTAAATATGGTTACCTTGATGCAGTAGGGGGTCATAAGGTAGGAGAAGAACTAAATGCACCTAACCCAAGGACCTCTAACCCAACTACTAGCCTTCCTTGAATCCAATAGATACTAGCCATCCAACCTCTATATCCTCTCAACAGGATGTAGTTGTAAAGAAGAAAAAGGAGAAAACAGTAAGAAAAAGGGCACTAGAGACTATTGTAGAAAATGAAAATGAATTGGATGTCACATGTGGAACCTTTAACCAGGAGAAAGAAAAATAAAAAGGCCACAATAGACCATTCTACATCATCTCAACAGGATGTAGAGATTAACAAGGGGTTAAACCTAGTTCTAGGTGCACTTTCTCAACAAGGTGCATCTATTGAAATTAGGAGTCAGCCCACTCCATCCTATACATGTTAGTATTGGTGTTCTAGAGACAATACTTTTAATATTTTATTGAAAACAATTAAGAATTATGTTATGTGATTATTTAATTAATATTTATTATGTCTTAATTTACTGCGTCATAATTTTGAAAGAATAATAAATGTCCTTGGAATATTAATGCATAATATATATATATTTAAGTATGTAAATTAAAAATGAGATTATATGAATATTATTTTATTCCTAAAATTCCCTAGTCAAGTATTATTATTTAAGGACAATAATAATGCAATAAGACTAGTATGTTTGTTGACAGATGACCACATCTCATTGGTTATAGGTATGGTGATACTAAAGTCAAGAACATAAGTGTATGTATCAATACATGACACTAGAAAGACCCATCGTGAGATTCTACATTTTAATAAGTGTCATAAGAAATCTCACAGTGATAATGATGTAATGATCATCTGACTTGAAATCATTATATTTCTATACGAGAATTAATATACTTTGATTACACTCAAAGTTACCTTTAACCGGGTAATGATAAAGGTGGACATTGGGTATGCTATGAATCGTATGAGGAATATGAATGATAGATATAGGATTTAACCCTCCAATTCTAGGAGTGATATTATTGGCCTCTTGATTGAGTGAGACTATGAAATGCATGGCCATGCTCAAATATTGATTTGTTTAAATAGTCTACTCATTGATCAAGGAAACCGAGATTAAACGTTGAAGAGGATGACACTATACATGCCTCGAGTTTGATCTATAATATAAGGTTAAAGGGATTATATTACATGGAACATTATTCACGAAAGGTTTAATTGAATCACCAATTATTATTGTTACTTGGGTAGCAATGATGTATTACTAGATGCCGCTCATTGTTTATAATTTTATTATTAGATAATAAAATTATTTCCAATGTAATAATAACCTAAAGGGTCATACACAAAGAACGTCAAAACGAAAGTTTATTTAAATTACGAATTTAAATATATTATTGTTTATTCGAATTTAATTATTGAATTAATTAAGTGGGACTTGATTAATTATATTAGAATTCAGATTTAATAATAATAATAACCCAAAATCAGAATGGGTTTTGGAAATCACATGGATTAGGATCAGGCCCAAAATCTCTCTATCCCCTATATATACATAATGATGTATAGTATTAGGGTTAATCATCATATTTCGTTTTTAGAGAAAAACCATAGCAGCTCAACATCAAGAGAGGCTGGAGAGAAAAAGAGAGAGAGGAGAAGAGGCAAACAATTCAGCTAGTACCGACTCCAGTGATCGTTGGACGATCGGGCGCTTGTGTGGACTTCTTTGGAGAGCAGATCTTTGCAACAAAGGACTACTGTGATTCGTTTTTCAGGACCTCCATTAAGCATCATACGGAAAGCTTTGTTAAGGTACAGACTTCTTCACCATAATTATCGAAAGTTATACATGGATCCTGCTGTAGGGTTTCAGTTTTTATTGATTTTACGTTAATTCCGTTGCGTTTTCATGTCCGAAACCCTTCAATGGCATCAAAGCTACATGTATAATGGGATGATTTCGTTATGTGTTTTCTGTATTTGATGCATATATGCCTGTTTGGATGACTGTCATGCTTCTGCCATACTACTGCCATGTTTAGTTTTTCATATATACTCGAATTATAATATGTTATGATGACTATATATGATATGCAATGTTATAAACTGTTATGACATGATATGTGTGATGCACTGTATGTATGTGATACGAGATACAGTCATACAAAGGTCGTCGGAATCATTCTGAAGAATTTAAAAACACAATTGCATAAGATGTAGTTTTCTGTGAATAGTGATTCTGCAGGTGAATAGTGTTTTTCGACGGAGTCAGAATATGTCGAATTTACTCTTTCTAGAAGGGGAAAATTTCATGTTTTATTGGTGTCCTAGAGACAATACTTTTAATGTTTTATTGAAAACAATTAAGGATTATGTTTTATGTGATTATTTAATTATTATTTATTATGTCTTTATTTACTGCGTTATAAATTGAAAGGATAATAAATGTCCTTGGAATATTAATACGTAATATATATCTTTAAGTATGTGACTTAAAAATGAGATTATATGAATAGTATTTTATTCCTAAAATTCCCTAGTCAAGTATTATTATTTAAGGACAATAATAATGCAATAAGACTAGTATGTTTGTTGACGGATGACCACATCTCATTGGTCATAGGTATGGTGATACTAAAGTCAAGAACATAAGTGTATGTATCAATACATGACACTGGAAAGACCCGCCGTGAGATTCTACATGTTAATAAGTGTCATAAGAAATCTCACTGTGATAATGATGTAATGATCCTCTGACTTGAAATCATTATATTTCTATACGAGAATTAATATACTTTGATTACACTCAAAGTTACCTTTAACCGGGTAATGATAAAGGTGTACATTGGGTATGCTATAAATCGTATGAGGAATATGAATGATAGATATAGGATTTAACCCTCCAATTCTAGGAGTTATATTATTCGCCTCTTGATTGAGTGAGACTATGAAATGCATGACCATGTTCAAATATTAATTTGTTTAAATAGTCTACTCATTGATCAAGAAAACAGAGATTAAACGTTGAAGAGGATGACACTATACATGCCTCGAGTTTGATCTATAATATAAGGTTAAAGGGATTATATTACATGGAACATTATTCACGAAAGGTTTAATTGAATCACCAATTATTATTGTTACTTGGGTAGCAATGATGTATTACTAGATGCCGCTCATTGTTTATAATTTTATTATTAGATAATAAAATTATTGCCAACGTAATAATAACCTAAAGGGTCACACACAAAGAACATCAAAACGGAGGTTTATTTAAATTATCAATTTAGATATATTATTATTATTATTATTCGAATTTAATTATTGAATTATTTAAGTGAGACTTGATTAATTATATTAGAATTCGGATTTAATAAGAATTATTATTAATTCGAATTTAATCATTGAATTAATTAAGTGGCACTTGATTAATTATATTAAAATTAGGATTTAATAATAAGAATAACCCAAAATCATAATGAGTTTTGAAAACCACATGGATTAGGGTTAGGCTCAAAATCTCTCTCTCCCCTATATACACATAATGATATATAGTATTAGGGTTAATCATCATATTTCGTTTTTAGAGAAAAACCCCAACTGCTCAACATCAAGAGAGGCTAGAGAAAGAGAGAGAGAGAGAGGCAAGCAATTCGGCTAGTACCGGCTCCAGTGATTGTAGGACGATTGGGTGTTCATGTGGACTTCTTTGGAGAGAAAATCTTTGCAACAAAGGGCTGCTGTGATTCATCTTTTTTGGACCTCCATTAAACAGCATACGGAAAACTTTGTTAAGGTACAGACTTCTTCACCATAATCATCCAAAGTTAAACATGGATCCTGCGATAGGGTTTCATTTTTTTTTTTTTACGTTATATCCGCTGCGTTTTCATGCCTGAAACCCTTCATTGGCATCAGAACTACGTGTATATGATATATGTTTGTTCTTGTTATGGGAATTGTATTCGATACGGATTCTGAAACGGCTTCGGTAGATTTTCTGAAATCTGTGTCTAGTGTCCGATTTTCGCAAACGATATGTGTTTTTTGACTGGAATCATGTCACTGTGCAATACTCACAAAGTCAGCTTCAAGTCTGTAAGCCGTTTGACGACGTTACAGGCCCTAAAACGATGATTTATTATTTTCTGAAATTTATTCGATTCTCTGAAATTTTGAAATTTATTATATATGATTATATGATATGTTTATTTAATCTGAGATATATTACATGTGTTATGTGATAACATCGTGGATCGTTATGGCCTAAAGACCCATATATATATATATGAATGCATGTGTAGATACATATGTGTTGGAATGATGTATATATTATATACGACAGCCATGTCATGCCTGCTTAAGAAAGATAAAATTTGTAACGATTCAAGATTTTAAAATTAAACAAACGATCATGAGATTCTTTTGTTTATGAAACACAGTATTGAATATGAATTTTCTTTTTCTGATATGGGGATATTTTGTCAAAAGTGAATTATTATTCGTAAGAAAGTTGGGTTTTAAGTGAGACCGCTTGTGACTTCTCCGACGATCTGGAAATCGAACCATTGACGAATATTGAAATGAATTATTTGATCAAGGAATAATTGAGAATCTCTTTATGATGGGATCATGATCGTTCATATAAACATTAAAATCCCTAAATACATATTAAGTTAATCGGATGCCTTCCAATGTTTAATACTCGTCAAGATCTAGATTGAGAAGGAGTGGGTTTGCTAAAGCAAGGTGCTTTTATCAATCATGGGAAGACGTGATAAGTAAGTGACTTGGTTTGTTGAAACATTGGGTCTAACTTAACTAAATCATCACAATAGGATTGTGGGTTTAGAGGCATAAAGTTTGGTGAGATTTATTGGATAAATGTGTACAAAGTGTTGTTCCATCAAACTATCCAAGAGTTATATTTCATATAATCAACTAATGTTGTCTACCTAAATAGTCGTGTTTTGGGTGTATTAGCCAAAGCTATTTTAAAACATGGATGAAATATGGATCTTGGCTCACTAGAAAGATTTAATGAAATGCTTTCCGAATTAATAGTTAGGGCTATTAATTTGATAAAACTAGTGGGAGATATATGTTATGAATGTATATGATAATCACTTGAACATAATTAAACTTCTACAACTAACTAATATGCATTTTAAACATTATTGATATTTAATGGAAAACAACACAAATAACTTCTCCGTGAGAGCAACCCTTGAGAAGGACAAGCTGATAGGAATTAACTTCCTTGATTGGTATAGGAATTTGAGGATTTTCCTCAGGCAGGAGCGAAAGCTTCACATCATTGAAATTCTTTCACCTACTCATCCTGCTAAGAATGCAACTCGCATTCGGCAAAATGCTTATCAGAAGCATATTGGTGAAGTGAATGATGTTGCATGTCTCATGCTGGCAACCATGAGTGCTGAGCTTCAAAAACAACATGAGCATATGGATGCTTATGAGATGATTGAACACCTTCAAAGAATGTTTGAGGGACAGGCTCGTCAAGTAGGGTTCGACACGAGCAAAACACTATATGCTTGAAAATAGGGAGAGCGTAAACCTGTTCAACCACATGATTTAAAGATGATAGGTTATATTGAGTATCTTGATACTTTGGGTTTCTTGATTGGTCCGGAAGCTCAGATTGACTTGATCATGCAATCTTTGAACAGCAACTATACTNAATATGAATGAGATAGACAAAACACCCACTGAATTGTTGGCCATGTTACGAACTGCTGAAACCAACATGAAAAAGGCTGAACCTGCTGCTACGTTAATGGTAG
>QRFB01000042.1:135041-169135 GCA_008931105.1 Oenanthe javanica | reverse complement strand
AATTTAATTATTAAATTAATTAAGTGGGACTTGATTAATTATATTAGAATTCGGATTTAATAATAATAAAAGCCCAAAATCAGAATGGGTTTTGGAAACCACATAAATCAGGGTTAGGCCCAAAATCTCTCTCTTCCCTATATATACATAATGATGTATAGTATTAGGGTTAATCATCAGATTTCGTTTTTAGAGAAAAACCCTAGCTGCTCAACATCAAGAGAGGCTAGAGAGAAAAAGAGATAGAGGAAGAGGCAAGCAATTTGGCTAGTACCGACTCCGGTGATCGTTGGACGATCGACGTTCCCGTGGACTTTTTTGGAGAGCAGATCTTTGCAACAAAGGGCTGCTGTGATTCATTTTTCTGGACCTCCATTAAATATCATACGGAAAGCTTTGTTAAGGTACATACTTCTTCACCGTAATCATCCAAATTTATACATGGATCTTGCGGTACGGTTTCGGTTTTTATTGATTTTACGTTAATTTTGCTGCTTTTTCATGCCCGAAACCCTTCAGTACAGAGTATACACCATTTCAGGAATTCATTCCTATCAATGAACATGTTTTAGTTGAAAAGGATACATGCTGTGCAAAAGTAGGATCTTCTCTTAAAACTTCCCCATTTTCTCAGGGGGAGTTGCCAATACTCAGTTCTACTCACACTCTCTCTTCCACCTCTCAAATTTCTTCTCAACCAATTGTGTCTAGCCAAACACCTGAGGTTGTTGATCATCAGGATCCCTACTTTCCTGGTGAACCCCATTCAAGTGACTTGGTGCATGACACCTTACTCAACACTTAGAACATTCATTTAGATGGTGAGAGAATGCATGCTGAGGCATATCTTGATGATACCATCAAAACCATAGAGGTTTCAAGAGTGTTTACTTCAGACTTTGTGGGGGCTTAGGCATATCAAAGACAAGTGTCTTCACAGACATTGGGTAATTTAAGGGACCTCCACACCATGCAAATGGCATCCCCTGGACACTTCCCAATCATTCGAAGACTGTCTCCTCAGGGGAAATCACATGTTCGTCCAGTGTCTAATGAATCATCTGAGAAATTAGATGAGGAAATAGATACTGAGGGGACCACTGTCACAAGTGGCCCTAGCTCTCACTCTCTGTCACAATGGCCGGAACCTGTGCAATATGGCAGGGAACCAGGACCATCAACTCTTGGTGGGTCACTTTCTGATGAAAAACTAAAAGAGCTGTATGGAGATCAGTTGGAAGGGTTTTATCACATTGCACATCAGCTATTGACTTCTTATTTGACAAATAAGGATTATGCTGCAATAATGTTGGAGTATGCAAAAGATCAGAAGGAGTTGAAAGAAAAGAATGCAAATGTGCCTGAAGATGAAGAGACCAATGTAGATGGCTGGTTGGATGGTAAATCTGCAGTTAGCATAGAGGAAGTTTTGGAATGGACTAGACAGAATTATATCACTTCTCTTGGATCATGTGAGAAGATTTTTACTCCTAGTGCCATATGTGATGTAATTCATAAAGCTGCCAAGGTCCAACTGCAGTCAAACCACTACCTTGCCAAAGGAGTGCAGTCTGAAATAAATGATCACAGGGCCAAGGTAGAGGGTACATTGAAGGCTATTTAAGACAAGCTAAGACCTGGTGGTTTTTATGGAGGGATTCCAAGAGGAGATTCTGCAAAGTCTTCACTTCTCCATTCTAAGAAAGATTCTTTGGAGAAGGTATTTAAGGAAATGGTTCAAAGTCACACAGCCATCATGGGCAATCAAAGGAAAATCAACAATATAGTTGAAGTCTTATTCAAAAACAGGCATGCTGACAGGCTGCCTGAGAATGTGCCTCTTCACACCTTATCACCATTCCAAGTGGATCTTTACTATCAGTCAAAGGCCAAAGATGAAGCTGCAAGGGCCTCTACCATTGATACTTTGAATGCCAGAGTTGATTCTCTTTCCACCACAGTTTCCACAGTTGTGTCAGATGTCCAAAATCTCAAGAAGGAGTTTGTCAATTCTTCGCAACTCAAGGCACTACACTTGCCAGCATATCTGCTTAACTCACTTCTCTATAAACACTTATATCTAAAGCCTAATTCTGACAAAGATTTCTTGGACCTTCTGCATCACATTAAAAAGCAAGTAAAGGACAATCATTGGAGCTACAAAAAGATGCTTGACAATACTATTGTTGCAGTAACGGGAGTTAAATTTGAGTAGAATGGATAAATATTTAAAGAGCCTTTAATTCAGATGGAGTCTGGTTACTTCAAAGTCTCAGTTACACTATTTCAATGATTTACTGTATAAATCAGACAAGTGGGGGTTGGCTGTGCATCCTCAAAGTTTGATGGATGTTTTCATTTGGCAATAGAAGATAGCTCTCTTTCTGAACTGGAACTGTATTGAGGGAAATATATGTGGGAGAGGTGTCGAGGCAAGAAAGAGTGGGTAAGGTTGGACCCTGCTTTTGGTATAATGTCCTGATTGAATAAATTCTCATTATGTAAACTCACAGTACATCATACTTCTCGGTCGGATCATGACTCTATTCAGGTGGAATTGGTAAACACATCTATCTCAAAAAGATTATTTCGGTTTAAATTTGAGAATATGTGGTTAAAAGATCCAAATTTTGTTAAAGAGGTTAAGGAGTATTGGTAGAAGATTCCAACTATTCACTTACTGTCAAAATTAATGAATGTGACTACATTCATGGCTTAATAGGGTCGATAATTCTTTAATAAGTTTAGAGAGAAAGTCAAGAGACAGAAAGAAGTGATTGTTGGACTGGTAAATTGCACTGATGTAGCAGGGGTAGAATTGTACATGTTTGTGGTGGAAAAGATGAATGAACTCTTATTTCAAGATGAGTCGTATTGGAAGCAATGGGCTAAAAAATTTTGGTTGGAGGAAGGAGATGCTAATACTAAATTCTTTCATGCCTCAACTACGAGCAGGAAGAAGGAAAACCATATTTCTTGGCTGGAAGCAGATTCTGGAGAATACGTAAATGACCATGAAGGTATGTGTCATATAGTGCATGATTATTATGAGTGTATCTTTAAGGCACATGGGCAGGTGAACAATGAGCAATCTGAGCTCGAGACTTTGATTTCTGAGGAACAAAATAGTAACTGGTAAAAGAAGTGTCTTTTGAGGAGTTTACGATGGCTGTCAAATAAATGCATCCAGACAAAGCGTCTGGGCTTGATGGTCTAAACCCTGCTTTTTTTCAACAATTTTGGGATTTTATGGGTAGAGAGATTTATGAATGCTGTAAAAATTGGCTATCTAATTGCTCATTTCCTATAGATTTTAATAACACCAATCTGGTGCTTATTCTTAAAAAGGCCAATGCATGTAATATGAAAGAATTTAGGCCTATAACACTTTGTAATGTGCTCAATAAAATTTTGGCAAAGGTCTTAGCTAATCGACTCAAGCTGATTTTTCCTAGATTGATCTTAGAAAATCAATATGTTTTCAACTCGGGACGAAGTATAACAAACAATGTACTGGTAGCTTTTGAAGTGCTTCATCACATGAAAAGGAAGACTTGGAAGGATGAGGGAGAAGTGGCTCTAAAGTTGGATATTAGTAAAGCATACGACAGGGTAGACTGGAATTTTCTTCGACATCGGATGAGAACCATAGGGTTCTGTAGAAAGTGGATTAACTGGATTATGATGTGTGTTACTACAATCTCGTATGAAGTGTGCTTTAATGGCTCATTGATTGGCCCTATAATTCCAAAACGCGGCCTCAGGCAGGGAGATCCATTATCTCCGTATTTATTTCTATTATGCGTTGAGGACCTTTCTGATTCATTGCACAATTCAGCGGAAAGGGGAGACATCCATGGGTGTCAGGTTAGTCCTACAACACCAGTTATAAACCACTTTTTGTTTGCTGATGACAGCTTCTTGTTCTTTAAAGAAAATAATGAGGAAACGAGGGCAATTAAAGATTTACTGAATAAGTACGAGCAGCACTCAGGGCAATCTGTAAATTTTCAGAAGTTGGGGTTTTTTTTCAAGTTCTAATGTTTGGCTGGATAAGTAGAGAGAAGTGAATGAGGTATCAGGAGTATCGACCACTTTGGAGGATAACAAATATTTGGGGTTGTTGAACCCAAATCAAACCTAACGTATGTAATTATTTGTCTTGCTGTAACATAATTTGTACTTCTGTAATAGAGTAGTGACTTAGATATTCTTATGTAATATTGCAGATAGAAGTCCACTCTGTTTGTATTTCAGTTATAAATAAAGTCAAGAATAAAGTCTATCAGAAGATTCAGGTTGAATCATGCAACAAGACAAAGAAGACTTTTTGAAAAAATAAGGAAAGCAACCTGAGAATTCTACTAAGGCAATTACTCAGTCGAGAAGTCAAAGTATTGAAGCCATTCGAGTAGTGTTAAATGTGAATCATTCGAGAAGTGTAGAAAAATAATTCGAGATGTTAGTAAAAGGAGAATTCGAGAAGTGGTAAAGCTGAGTCATTCGAGAAGTCATAGTTTCAAGTTTACATTCGAGAAGTTTAGCCTATTCGAGAAGTCATCAAACAGAATATGCGATCAAGAAGTCTATTCATTCAAAAAAGTCAATCATTCAAAGACTAATCGAGAAGTCACAGCTAGTACTTAATCGAGAAGTCAATCACTATGACTTCTCGAATCAATTTAAACAGAGTATTGGACTGCACCAATGAGCTATTTTCTAGGAGAATTTTAGAACAAGACAGATAATTTTGCAGCTCTGTTTTTGTAGGATAAGTCAAGCCTGCAAAGATAAAAACAAGTCTACAATGAAGCTGGGAAGATAGTCAAGACAAATGACAGAAGGTATAAGGCTGAATGTAGCAGTTTATCACAACAGTGTTAGCTAGAAATAGATATTAGTCAATTGAAAAGTATGTCTTGTCTATTTCTAGTTTTAGCAAATCTATCTTATGTGAGCATGTGCACAGGACATATTGTCTATATATTTTATGTACAGCCACATTTGATAGGTGTCTTTGATTTTACATTGTAATCTTTCTAGAACAAGAAGCTGAAATTCAAGTTGAATTTCAGATTGTAGCAAAAATTCATTCTAATAAAATTAGATTGAAAGTTACATCTTGTGTTTACTATATTCTCTATTATATGCTCTTTTAAACACTTAACTTGTTTCACTAGTTCAAAGATTCAATCTATTGAACAGTTTATCAAAGCTTTCTAAATCAAAAAGAGGGTAAAAGTTTTGAAGTATACAATCACCCCCCTATAAACTTCTGAAAGTCCTGATTCCTAGCAGGGGTTACCATCTTTAGTAGGGAGATCGAAAAAAGGAGTGTTTGGGTTTATTAGAGACAAAGTTTGGCAACGAATTCAAGGGTGGAAATCAAAGCCTATGTCTAAAGAAGGAAAACTTGTGTTGATAAAGAATGTGGCTCACTCGATTATATCTTATTGCATGTCATGTTTTCTATTACCAAGATCGTTGTGTACTGAGATAGAAAGGATGTTGAAGAAATTTTAGTAGAGTTCAGGAATTGACAACAGTAAGGGTATTAAATGGATCTCTTAGGAACCTGCATGGATTTAACATCGCCTTATTGGGTAAACATTGTTGGAAATTTGTCCATTAACCCCAGGCCCTGGTTTCTCGTGTCTATAAAGCACGTTATTTTGCTAATACTAATTTGTTGAGGGCTCAGAAGGGGACATGATTCAATGTTATTTGGAAAGGTTTGTTTGCAACAAAAGAAGCTTTAATGAAGGGGTTCAAATGGGTTATAGGAGATGATGAATATGTAGTGGCAGTTAAGGACCCTTGGCTTCGTAAGAAAAGTGACTTTTGAGTGGAAAACAGTCACCTATATAAAGGCCACAATGAGAGAGTGTCTAAGCTGTTTTTGCCAGGATCAAAACAATGGAACATCGATATGATCAATACGCACTTTCATGGAGAGGTTGCTAATGTTATTTTAGCCATTCATGTTCCCCAAGGAGTTGTGCGGGATTAAGTAGCATGGTCTCAATCGTCGAATGGTCATTATGATGTGAAGACAGGTTACAAAGTGTGGTTTGAACAACAAGAAAGTAGTACTGATGTGCCTCAGACTTCGAGCTAGAGTAAGTTTTGGAAAGTAGATATCCTTCACAAAGTACATATCTTTTTATGGTGGTTTTGTCAAAATAATATTCTAGTAAGGAATAGATTACGACATAAAGGAGTACCCCTCACCATCACGTGTCCTATGTGTAACAAAGATGTAGAATATCTGCTACATATATATTTTTATTGTCAATTTGCTTCCCAGTGTTGGGCCCAAGTAGGTCTGCAATATGACATGAGGTTTGTCACTTTTGCACCAGAGTGGTTGCTTCAGAAAATTAATGGGAGAACAGACCTGAAGGTGAGAAAAATTGCAATAGTTATTGGTCCATGATATTGTAGAAGGGGGGTTGAATACAATATCAATATTTAATCGTGAACTATTGGATTTAAAAATATTATTTTAATTTCTCATGGAATATTAATTATGATGAAATACTGTTCAAGTTGAAGATATGATTTTAACTTGAAAAATATGGTATGACAAATGAAGAAGATAGATTCTAATCAGCCATATGGTATGGAAGAAGAGGAAATAGATCCTGTTGAGCATGAAGTGATGTGCCAATTAGCGAAGGCAGAACAAAGAAGGTTGTGTGGAGAATCTTCTACAACAGAACAATCAGAATCTGAAGAGGTACCGAGGACACCTGTGCACAAGAATTTAACTTTAGAAGAAGGTGAAGTTGATACCTCTGAAGACTGAAGAACTAGATAGGTCAAGATAGAAACAATGTAATATTTGTTCAGTTTAGAGGAACATCTATCTTGTATTTATCTTTGAAAACATGAATCTGGAAAAATTTGTAAATATAAATCCATAACTTTTTATTATTTAAAGTTTTTACATGTCGTATTACTTTCTTAGTTAGTTGAGTTATCCTCTAAAAATTTGTGTGTTAAATGTTTAACAACAAATAGGGGGAGATTGAAAAGCATATGACTAGACCTATTTGCTATAATTAGATGACAACTCAACTCAGTTAAGAAAAAGAAGTAAATAATAAATATGATAATAAGAATCAAGACGAAGAAAGTCAAATAGACACGAAGAATTAGATTATCAGAAGTATTTTTCTGAGATTGCTACTTAACACTGGAAGAAGTTCATTAATATGTTTAAGTGTCAGTGAAAAATAAAGTGGTAGTATTTCAGAAGAATTCAGAAGATACAAAAGATTTCTAGTGGCTATTACATGAAGATTCCAGAAGAAGAAAAATACAAAGAGGAAAGACAGTAAAGCTAAGAAGGACAGAAGACCACAACTTAAAGTTAAAATGTGAAGAATATTTATTATAGTATGGCATAAATGAACCAGACAGTACATTTGTGTATCAACTAAATTAATAAATACTCATCATTTAGCTTAAGTGGTTTTTATGACAGAAGACATAGCGAAGACGGAAAGATTTCAGAGCTGACAACACGGTTATACAAGTCAAGATAGTATTTTAATTCTACTATCAAAATTTAATTGATTATTTAATTTATCTAATTAAATTAATTAAAGTTGAATTTAATTTATAAATTAACTAATTAAATTAAGTATAATTAATTTATTATAAAAGATATGACTTAATATGACTTTTAATATAATTCAAAAGACTTATTAAAAATTCATATCAAATTATATAATAAAAGTCATACCAAATTCTGGTAATAAAAGTCATACCGAATGACTTTAGAAAAAGTTATACTAAATGACTTTAGAAAAAGTCATACCGAATTAAAGATAAAAAGGTCAAACCGATTTATTCTTTAAAAAGTCATACCGAATTCAATTGAAAAAGTCATACCAAGCAGATTAAAGAAAGTCGTACCAATTTTATTTAATTAAAAAGTCATACCAACTTTTTTAATCTAAAAAAATCATACCGATTTTTGAGAAGTCATACCCAGCTATTTTAAAAGTCATACAAATATTGAAAATGTTATACAGACTTAAATAAAGTCTGTAAAATGTCATGTTCTAGAAAGTCATATAAGTTATAGAAATCCTCTATAAATATGAGGTGAGCAATTCATTATTTGTGTTAGTTGAAAATATTCAAATTCAGAAAATTGTCTGCATTGTAATATTCACATATTTTTGTGCAAGTTTGGATTATAATTGTTAAATCAGAACAATTCATGTCAAAATCGTTCTAAACATTTAAACATGTATATAAACTTTCATCGTATTAATTTTTTAATACACTTCAAGTTAAAATCTAATCTTCTACTTCAACAGTATTTCATCACAAATAATGTTTTATGAGAAATTAAAATAATATTTTTAAATCCAATATTTCGTGATTAAATATTGATATTGTATTCAACCCCCCTTCTACAATATCAGGGACCAACAATTGGTATCAAAGCTAGTTGATATTTTTAATAGCAGATCCGAACCAAATATTCCACAACTCATATAGAACTCAAAAATTATTTTTAATTCAAAATAATTTTTATTCGAAATAATTTTTACCCAAAAATTATTTTTAATCAGAAATTATTTTAAGTCAAAAATTAAAATATTTTTTGAAACATTTAATTTTTAATCTTATTAAAGATGAGTACCCAAAAGGTGACGAGCATTAAAATTTCACAGTTTGACAGAGATCACTATAATTCGTGGAAGCATAAAATGCTATTATTCATTGGGATTGTCAATCTCAAGTATGCATTAATTTTGGCCAACGGTGTTGAACCTTCAATAATAGCTATTCTCGAACATGAGGTAGATGGGGTCGTAATTCATCACAGAAAGTTTCCAAAAAGTCTAGCTGACTATACAGATGAAGAAAAGGAAGTTGTTTCCCTGGACAATAATATCAAACTCATATTGATAGAATCCCTAGACTACGTCATGTACAATCACATAGTCAATTGTAAAAATGCCAAACAGATCTAGGATATAATAGAGATAATCAATGAAGGGACTGAAGAATTCAGAGAGAATAGACTGAAGATCCTGACCTCCCAGTACGAGTAGTTTAGATCCAACCCTGGTGAGGGTATCTCTGATGTGTTTCAAAGATTGAATAAATTAATAAACAAGATCAACCTCAATGTGAAATATTATCAGAACTAGGAGGTTAACAGGAAGTTTTTGCTAACCTTGCTAGAGCATTTGGAACATAGGATCACAGTTATCCGAGAGTGTAGGGATATGAAAGAGGTTACCATAGAAAGATTCTACGGAGTTTTGAAGACCTATGAATTGGAACAGATCCAGACTAGAGAGACATATGGCAGTTAGAACTTTGTTCTTAAGAATTAGTTTCTTAAATCTATCTCTTGTATCATCTAGTTCTTTACCTAGCAATTTAAACATTTTAGGGAAAAAGGGATTTACATATATTCCTCCTTCACGTGTTGGAGACGGTGATTCTTTGGATGAAGCCATAAGAGCAAGATTTCCCAGCTCTTCCTTATCATCATTGTCTGAGTCATCCCAGTTTTTGGCCTCTGCTAGTAGGACTTGTCTTGATGCTTTTACACAAGTGCATCATATTTTTCCTTGAGCTTTTCATAAGACTCTCTCTTCTTTCCTTGCTTCAGCTTTTTGCATTCAGTTGCAAAGTGGCCTAGCTCATTGTAATTGAAGCAGCGAAACTTGCTTCTATCAACTAAGCCGGTCTTGTAGCCGCTTCTTGATATAGCTATAGAAGAACCTCCTCTTTGGAATCTTCCAAAATTAGGTTTAACTTTGTAGGAGGTATTCATTCGAAATCTCATGTTTCCAAACCTCTTGGCAACCATAGCTAGAGATTCATCTTCCAGCTGATCCAGTTCTTCCAAAGAGTAGAATTCACCATCTTCTTATTTATTTGAAGTATGTCCAAATTCTAGAACCACATACTCCATTGAATTATTTGAACGTATAGCAGCCTTCACTTCCATCTTCTCTGGTGCTTCCACTATTAGTACTTTGGAGGAACTCAGAACCTTACCTCTGCCATATGTTTCTCTTGTCTGGATCTTCTTCAAATCATAGGTCTTCAAAACTCCGTAGAGTCTTTCTAGGGTAACCTCTTTCATGTCCCTAGACTCCCGGATAACTGCGATCCTATATTCCAAATGCTCTAACAAGGTTAGCAAAAATTTCCCGTTGACCTCCTAGTTCTGATAATATTTTCCATTGAGGTTGAGATCATTTATTAATTTATTCAGTCTCTGAAACACCTCAGAGATAGCCTCACTAGGGTTGGATCTAAACTACCCGTACTAGGAAGTCAGGATCTCCAGTCTATTCTCTCTGACTTCTTCAGTCCATTCGTTTATTATCTCTATTATATCCCAGATTTATTTAGCATTTTAAAAATGATCACGTGATTATACATGACGTAGTCTAGGGATTCTATCAATATGAGTTTGAGATTGTTATCCGGGGACACAACTTCCTTTTCTTCATCTGCGTAGTCAACCAGACTTTTTAGAAACTATCTGTGAGGAATTACGACCCTATCTACCTCGTTCTCGAGAATAACTGTTGTTGGAGATTCAACACTCTTGGCCAAAATTAATGCATACTTAGGATTGGCAATCCCAATGAATAGTAGCATTTTATGCTTCCACAAATTGTAGTGATCTTTGTCAAATGGTGGAATTTTGATGCTCGTCAATTTTTGTGTACTCATCTTTAAATAAGATTAAAAATTAAGTGTTTCAAAAAAAATAATTTTTGACTTAAAATAATTTTTGACCAAAAATTTTTTTGAGTAAAAATTATATCATATAAAAATTATTTCGAATAAAAAAATAATTTTTGAGTTCTGTATGAGTTGGAGAATATTTGGTTTGAATCTGATATTAATAATATCAACCAGCTCTGATGCCAATTGTTGGTCTTTGATATTGTAAAAGGGAGGTTGTATACAATATCAATATTTAATCGTAGAATATTGGATTTAAAAATATTATTTTAATCTCTCACGAAATATTAATTGTGATGAAATAATGTTCAAGTAGAAGATATAATTTTAACTTGAAAAGTATTACAACATTAATACGATGAAAATTTATATAATTGTTTAAATATTTAGTACAATTTTGACATGAATTGTTCTTATTTAACAATTATAATTTAAACTTGCACAGAAATCTGTGAATATTACGATGCATACAAATATTTGAATTTGAATGTTTTCAATAAACTGAATTATGAAACCCTTTACCTCATATTTATAGAGGTGGTAGCTAGCAAGACTTTTGAATAAAATTTATTTAAAAAATCAAAAGACTTTATAAAATAGCCTTTAAGACTTTTCAAATTAGTTGGGCAAGACTTTTTCACTCGGTAAGACTTTTAAAAATTCTTATTGAATAATTCGGTAAGACTTTTAATTAAAGTCTTATTGAATAATTCAGTAAGAATTTTAATTAAAGTCTTATTGAATAATTCGGTAAGACTTTTGAAAAGTATTATTGACATAATTCGGTAAGACTTTTTAAAGTCTTATTGAATTAATCTGGTAAGACTTTCTATAATTATGCAGCAAGACTTTCTTTAAATGTTAAATAAAATGTTCTTTTTAACTTAATTAATTCTACCAATTTTAATTAAATAATTTATAAATTAAATCAATTCAAGATAAATTAATTTAAGTAGATAAATTAAATAATTAATTAACTTTTGATAGTAGAATTAATTTAGTTTCTTCACTGCACAACCACTTTAGATTTGACTTGAGTCTTCCTGTCTTCTGTTTGAAAATCACTTGAGTTAGGTGATAAATATTTATTAAATCAGTTGACACACAAATGTACTGTCTAGTTCATTTGTGTCATACTAAATAAATATTCTTCACTTTTTAACTTTAAAAACTGTGATCTTCTGTCTTGTTCTCGCTTCTAGCTTTATCTCTAATATTTCTTTTTTGGAATCTTCTTGTAGTATCCACTTGAAATTTTCTGAACTCTTCTGAAATACTACTTCTTTATTTTTCACCAACGCTTGAACATGTTAATGAACTTCTTCCGGTGAAAAATAGCAACCTCATAAAAATTCGTCTGACAATATGATTCTTTGTGTCTAGTTTACTTTCTTTGTTCTGATTCATGTTATCATAATTATTATTTACTGCTTTTTCTTATCTGAGTTAAGTTGTCATATAATTATTACAAATAGGCTTAGTCATATGTCTTTCAACAGTATTGTAGGGAATTTGGTATTGGCATAATAAAAGGGTGTGAAGTGATAAGTTGGGTACACCGTCAATGGCCATGGACTGGAGCACGAAGATTGTGCCAGAGAGGAAACGAGTATCAAAGGAGAAAAGTGATTTAAATAAAGGGACAATTGTAGGATCTCATGCTTGTATTCAAAGATGGTTTCCACCTGAGAAAGGTAACTTCAAGATTAATGTGGATGCTGCAATTTTAAAGGAGGCTGAGACATTTTCAATAGGCATGGTACTTCGGGATTACAAAGGACAATTTGTGGAGGGTAAGGTCATGAGATATCCGAATCTAGAATTAATTTTTGTTGCAGAGGCTAGGGGTGTTTGTAAAGCTCTAGAATGAGTTGTGGTTAAGAATATGCAGGAAGTCATCATCGAAATGGAATCCTTATTAACAGTACGAGCTTCGCATACGAAGTCGTCTAATGCTTTGGAAGTGGGCAATGTGTTGCAGAGGTGTTCTAAGCAATGGACTCCTTGTTAACAGTCCGAGCTTTTCAATTGTATTTTCAAAGGCAAGCAAACAAGGTTGCACATGAGATGAGATGACAAAATTACCTTGTTTAATTGATTGCTACAATTTATTTACGTCTCTTCCGGTTGCTTTGTTGGAGACTATTATGTATGATGCTTTGAGTTAAATAAAATAAATTTCTTTCAAAAAAGGAATGTGGGCATATTTGAATGAATTATATATATATATATATGTTCGTATAATAAATATTAGCTTATATCTCGTGCGATACACATATCGAATTGTTTTAATATTTTCTTTATATTATTTAATTATATTTTTATTTTTATAATAATAATTAAATTTTATTTAATGTTTTATGTATATATTTTATATAAGATTTCATATACTTTATTTGTATTTTAATATGATAATGTTTGTGTGATTTGTTTAAATATGTGTTTTGTTTAAAAGATTAATATGAGATATATTTTAGTTAAGAGATTATTGTTTAAAATTAGGCTAAAAAATAACTATTCGGCCCAAATAACGACGAAAAGACCACAATTTTAATTTTTCAACTTTAAAATAATATTGTATAAATGATACATTATTGTTTGCTCTATATTGGCTAGTACATATTGTGGCATATCAGTATATCATTTATGTTATTTTAAAAAAAAAATATTATTTTAAATTTTTAAACCTACTTTAAATTGTATAGCAAAATTGGTTCATAATTTATTTTCAAAATTTTCATTTTTCTTAACAAAAATTATTATTTAAATTTTTATTTAAAAAAGAATTAAATATAATATATGAAATTTAAATTATTATACGCTTTAATATATGTGAAAAAATTTAAAATAACAAAATATTTGTAATTAAAAATAGTGTATATATGTTAACTGAAAATGCACATCAAGAGGGGGTGAAAAGTGTTATGACCTACTAAGTCCAATTTTATTATTTACCAGATAGTCAGTTTACCGATTTAATAAATAGTTGTATAATAGTACGTTAATATGATGCAATGTAAAAATCAATAAAGAACATACAAGAATTTTAGTCAAGTTTGATCTCTAATTTCATATAGTTTACGTCATCATCATTTAACAACTTGATATGAAAATATATTATTGATCAACAAAACTAACTATTACAGTATACAATAATATACCTCCTCTACACCCAACTGATGAAAATGGCTTGTTGAAACATCCATGATCTTTTGAACTCTAGTTCTCTAAGTACTATACTCCCCGTACAAACTTTTCTAGCTACTAGTTCCCTGAAACATTATTTCACTAGCCAACTATCCAAGCAAATACAAAATACACTTTAAAAAATACAAGTGAAAAATATAAGTTAACAATTGACAAGTCATTTTATCAATCGATGGGTGTGAAGATCAGTTGATGGATATAAGGCCTTATCAATTGATAAATTTAACAGCTAAATATCAATTGATAATGACTTTTCAATAAAAAAAGGACAAAGTAATATGAATCTTTGTAGACTGCAAACTACTTGGAATACAATCAAATTTGTCTTGACTGTGAAGTCTCTTGGAAGACAGGAGCATGGCAATCTCGAGGAAATATGAAGACAAATCAATTTATCCATTTGTACAATGCAAAGAAAATAGTCATGTGAAACAATTTTCTAGTTTAGGACATTTATGTTTTATATATTGATTAGAAATATTATAAACACTTGTGATGTATAAACAAGTGTAGTAGCACAGATAGTTGTGACCTTTTATCAGATAATTTCTTGTAGAATTTGTGATCTAGTTTTAAATAGAAAATTTATAAAGAGCATAAGTTTACTACTTGTGTAAAAGAAGTTGGGTTTCAGACTCAGAGAAATTGTAAGAGTATCATCATCAATGCCACAATCTCCATCCTCATATTCTTACTAAAAATAGTAACTCCCTAAAATTATTCTTAAATTTTGTTTTCCTTCTAAAAATTTTCTACGTCCGATACCTCATCCCCATCTCTATATTACTTTATATATTTACCTCTCTCTCTTTTATTTATACTTTTAACTACCCATACCAATCCACAAAATTGATTCTTCAATGATAATATTTTCTATCTCATAAGTTCAAACTCTCATTACAGAAGAAAGTTTATGTCATTTTTTTAAATCAAAATGGTTTGGTCATTATTTCATAAAATATTGACTTACTTTTCATCTTCAGATGATGAAAATAATTGTGCTCCTGAACAGTCATCAAACCATCAAATAAATAGGCAACGCCGTAAGTTTATTCGGCGTGATCATAACCAGAGGCATGAACTTATATTCTTCGGAGGTAAAATTTTCTCCTCTAGCTGATTTCCTAATATTGATTTCTTTGTTAGGAGGAAATGGTGGAGAGCCCTCAT
The DNA here is from genome assembly GCA_008931105.1 of Oenanthe javanica. Lineage (NCBI taxonomy): Eukaryota > Viridiplantae > Streptophyta > Magnoliopsida > Apiales > Apiaceae > Oenanthe > Oenanthe javanica. Next base: position 154,018 of record QRFB01000042.1, on the reverse strand, counting down.
TTGTTCCAGGAGATAGTTCACTTTGCCAAACGTAAATGGAATCGAGTTGAGAATCTTCAGTTAAAAGGTCCGTAAAATACCCATGTCCAGGTTCCTATGAATCCATCCATTTGCACAACTTTTATATCTAATTTAAAAAATTAATCAATATGTTAACTTGAAAGGCTGCATATATTTACACAATTTAAACTCTAGATTACTTGATTAACATTGGCTAACAATAATGCCAAATCATATAGAATAGTTACAATATCATAATTGACTGAAATATAAACCATAATATAGAACTCATACAATACCTACAAATATAATTAAAGATAGAAAGAGAAAGAAAATTCAGAAAAAAAACCTAAATATTTGAGTGCGATGAACTTCTCTTCATATGATCGATAGGTAGATAGTGATAAATTTATTGATTGGGACAAGCGATGAATTCAGTAATTGGGAGAAGCGACGTAGTTCTTGAACTAGAGTTTGAGGAGAGAAATTTAGGTATTAAAATATCTAATAGAAAAGGAAAGTAATAAAAAATCTGGTGGGTGTGTAAAATTAGTTGAGATGTAGGGTGTACAGTATGACCCCAAATATAGGGACTTAATTTAGACCCCTAAAATTATGCCCCATTTTAGGGTTCCCAATGGAGCAACCTATTTAGCTCAAATATTAAAAATATCCCTAAATAATAGAGATAGGGTGCATATACAAGCCCGGATGTGAATGCTCTAAGAGCAATATATATAATGGTGGATCTATATCAGACCACTAATAATTTTAAAAGATTAACTGTTCTTAAACTTTAATTTCTTATTTTATCTATTTAATATTTTCATCAGTCAAGTTTCTTGAATACATTATCTTTAAAATTAAAATCAACAAATTTTTTAAAGAGTATGAATTCAACCGAGTCTATACACTCCCTCTTCCCTCTACAAACTCATTGTGGTAGGGTAAACTAACTAACAAATACTCTACTAATAAAGAGATTATTAGATATGAGTTGGATAAAACTTATACAGGGGGGTGAATGTATATGCTGAATTCTTTTTGGTTTGCTTTGATGAATTGATTCTGTTTAAATATTGGTAGCTTAAATTGTTGGGTGTGTTTGATTAACAATGGGTAAGTAAAGAACTTGAAAGAACACAAACAAATTAACTTTCAATATAATGTATTATTAGAATTGAAATTGCTACAATCTGAGTTTCAAGTATGAATCTCAACTTCTTGTTCTTGAAAGAAAACAAGGTATGAAAACTGTTCAATACACTAACTTATGAAGCTGTGCAATCTGCTAAATATACAACATGTCTTTGATGCACATGCTTTCACAGTTAGTTATACTATCATAGAAACAGACAAACTTTCTTTCCATTCTACACAATCTATTTCTAGCTAAGTTCTATGATTAGACAATATGCTCCATTCTGCTTTCTTTTTTATACCTTTGTCTATTTCTTCTTTCAAGATTCATTGTAGACTTGTCATTATCTTCACAGTTTTGACTGACCCTGATCATGACAATCCTTCAAACTTGTCTTATACTTCTACACATTTTCTTGAAATAAGCTCAGTTGAAGTAGTCGAATACTCCATTCAAATCACTTCGAGAAGTCATGATGTAGACTTCTCGATTGACTACTCTTGAGACTTCTCGATTGACTACTCTTGAGACTTCTCGATTTGATTTTGCCTTATTACTTCTCGATTGGCCTAGACTTCTCGATTAAATTGATTTTTGATGACTTCTCGATCAGACTAGACTTCTCGAATGACTTAGCTCCATTGAATTCTCGATCAACCTCAATTTTCATATTTCTCGAATACTTCAAATGCTGACTTCTCGAGTGTTACATTTCTGGACTTCTCGATCAATTGAGACTTTTTGAATAGATGAGACTTGTCGATTGATAGTTCACTTCTCGAATGGCTAGTTCACTTTGACTTCTCGTTTGATAACTCAGCCATTTAGTTTGAAACTTCTCTACTAGTTACATATCTGACTTCTCTATTGTTCTGACTTCTCTATTGATCATTTTCTTTAGAAGAATTTCCACATTGCATTCTTTATTCTGTTGAAGTCTTCTGTGTCTTGATGCATGATCCAACTTGAATCTTCTATCAAACTTTTATTTACAATCTTGAATTATAGTAGAAACATACTTCTATCTAGAAATGTACATTATAAAGAACTAAGTCATTAACATATACAGAAGTTCTAGTTGTGCTTCACAGTATGACAAGTAAATACAATTAAGTATAGTAGGCTTGATTTGATCCAACAATCTCCCCCAATTTGGGAAAAGACAATTTCACAAATTTAATACAAAATATCACGCATACATCTTCTTTTCCATAAAGTTTTCATATCTGGATTTCTTGTCTTTCTCCTCTCTTTTTGATTTCCTCTATGGCCTGGAGGCATTCTTACCTCACAATGATCTCTTCAATTAGAATTGAATCTTTGAGTATGTCAGCTGCAATTTAAAGAGATTAGGGAGGATAATCTATAACAAACTTTAGTCTAATTTTGATTGTTGATCCACTTTTAAACTTGATCTCAATTCTGTCAGGATCTTTGAATACCCTGCATTTTCCCTATCTTCTCAATTCTTCAGACTTCCTTTCTATTTGTTCATCCTCTTTAATCTCTTTCTCATCCATTTATTCCCTGTATTTAACTTTGTCAATTTTCTTCTAGTATTTTCTAGCAATATATTCAACAACTTCAATCATCTTCAATTTGTTCACCATACACTTTTTATCATAAAGACTGATTACTCTCTTGATATAATGAGTAGTGGTTGTTGAGTTATCATGATAGAAGCCCTTTTTTATCCATCAACATTGGTCAAAAACATTCTTCTTTCTCTTATAAAAACCTTGCAGATTCTGTTTGCCTTCTATTATTTGACTTTTATTTTGTCAAGTACGACTTCTTCTTAGATTGGCTTGATTGGAAGGCCTTTGTCAGGTACAATGAGTTGCTTTCTCCACTTTGGATATCTTACTAGCAAAGAACTAGTAGAATGCTTGACTTTTATTTTGGTTTCTTGATTCATGTGTTGTGGAATCTTGAAGTGAGAGAGTTCGTTTGCCTTTGACATGTACATGACCCCATCAGGATTGCAGTAGGCCTCAGGAAGTGTATTTGGCAGCATATGAGCTATCTGCTGTTGCTTCAATTCATCTTCCTGAGTCACTATTTCAATTGCCTTGTATAAGCTTTCAAGCTCTGTGTAAGAGAGTTGCTTGAAGAGTCCAAGAGAAACTTTGAAGTGACCAGTTTCCAACTGCACTACTGTCTCCTTGTAGAAAATACCATCCTTCTCAAAGTTAACCCCACTCACAGTAATTATGGCATTTTCAAGCAATTTCTTGTATTCCCATTGATGGCCTTTGACTTGTGCCTTCATGGCTTTCAAGTCGAGTAAGAACTATTTGTCTGCATTAGGCTTCAACACTTCTTTTCTTAAAGTATCCATCACAACCTTTTGTCTTTCCACTTCAATTTCCTCTCTTCTTTCCTTCTCCCCCTTAGGGTTGATATCTTGTTGTTTGGTTAGGAATGATGAGTGACTTGGATAAGTATGAGGAGGCATTTGCACTGTTGGAGCTTGAATTGATCCATTTAGAGTTGATAGTAGAGTTTAAATGGATGTCAATTGATTTGACACTTGAAGGAGGGATAAGCTTTGGTCAGACATAGAAGAGTTAATATCTTTTTGTAGAGAACTGACATTGGCAACCACTTCATTGACAGTGTTGAAGAGAGTTTGGTGAGCTTCAGATAATTTCTGCACCTTTTCATTGAGCCTAAAAATAGTAGAATTTTGTGACTCTTCATCATTGGCTTTAGACTAATAATAGAGATCAACCTGTAATGAAGACATCTCATGGAGCTTGACATCTTTTGGCAGCATATCAGCATGCCTGTTCTTGTAGAGAACCTCCACCATTGAGTTTACTCTTATATTGTGTTGTCTCTGTTCATGTGCACTTTCAACCATACCCTTGAATGCTTTTTCCATCCCTTACATCTTAGTTTGCATCTCATTGATTTTTGATTTATAAGACGAGGTTTCATTCTTGTATTTGGGAACATCATGAATGTTTTTGGTATTGTTGTAGATGCTTTCAATTCTCTTCTCAATCTGCTTCCTATGATCTGCAATTTTAGCTTGAAGGGCTCATGCAAGGTAATGGTTTTCTTACAATTGAACCTTGGCAGCCTAATGGATGACATTATAGATGGCTGAGGGAGTGAAGGTCTTGGAGCAAGATCCCAAAGAAGTTAAGTACTTCTCCCTTATCCATTGGAGCATCTCTTCCATTTTCACCTCATGTTTAGCATCCAACCACTTATCAACATTGGCCTCTCCTTCTTCAATCATGGATGCATTCTTATATTTAATTTCCCCTTGATCTTTTGCATATTCTAGAAGGATAGCATCATAATCCTTATTGGGCAGATGAGAACTCAAGAGTTGTTGTGCATAGTGATGGAACCCGTCAAACTGATCACCATAAAGGTCTTTTAATTACTCTTCAGGGAGAATGGTATCGGTAGATGGTCCTGAAACACTGTCATGTTACAGGTTTCAGCCATTGTGACATGAAGTTAGAGATAGGATCACCACTTGTGGTAGTAATTCCCTCAGTTTTTACCTCCTCATCCAATTTCTCAGATGATTCATTAATAGAACCTAAATGGATAGGTGGTTTCTCACTAGGAGACAGCCTTTAAATAGATGGGGATTGCCCAGGAGATGCCATTTGCATGGAGTGGAGGTCTCCTGGATTACCCAATGTCTGTGAAGACACCAAATGCTCCAATGGCTCATGAATGAGACCAAAGGGGGGGGGTGTTATTATCTTTTTCAAAGAGTCTGAAGTAAAAACTCCTGGAACATTTGTGGTTTTGATGGTGTCATCAAGAGATACCCTAACATATATTCACTCACCATCTAAATGTGTGTCCTGGGTGGTGAGCAAGGTGTCATGCACCAAGTCACTTGAGTTTGGCTTATTAGGAGAAATTAATTCCCGATGATCAAAAACCTCATGTGTATCACTTTGCACATTTGGGTGAGAGAAATTTTAGAAGTAAGAGAAATAAGTTGTTCAGAATTGATTTTTGGCAACTCCCCCTGAGAAAATGGGGAAGTTTCAATAGGAGTCCCTAAGTTCACTTGTGTTTCATTTTCAACTTCATACCTTGCATCAACAAGAGTGTGTTCCTGTGATGGTGCAGACTCATTATAAAGTGGAGTGGGCTGGCTCCTAATTTCAATAGATTCACATATTGGGAGAATGCATCTAGTAACAAGTTTAGTCCCTCTATAACCTCTATACCCTGGTGGGAGGATGTAGAGTGGTCTAGTGTGGACTCTTTCTTTTTCTATCTCCTAGTTAGGGAGGCCACAGATGACTCAAGTTGTTCACTATCATCTTCTACAACTACTTCTAACTTCTTAGCATCTGATTTCCTCTTTCACATCTTTTCAACCACATCCTGTTGAGGGGATGTAGAGCTTGGCTTAGTAACATCTAATGTAGTTGAAGAAGGGTTTACAGTCGGGTTAAGAGTCCCTGGGTTAGGTGCATTTGGTACTTCTGCAGTCTTGGGACCCCCTAATGTTTCAAGATAACCATATTTAGGCTGCACTAGTGGATACCCTTCAAATACACTCCTCATGTAACAAAAATGATTTTTGACATGGCCTTACAGTATCCAATTCTATTTTTATTTAACCCACGCAATTCAATCAAAGATGCATTCTTATGATTTAATACTAATTGAATAAAATGAGGGTAAAATATCTCATTACCTTTCTTGGGAATCCTGATTATGAGTTCTGCAATGATGAGCCTCCCTACATTGAGCTTCTAGTTAGGCCAATGAGTAGGCAAGTTTCAAGCCAATGGAGCTAATTTGATCAAACCCTATTTTCCTATAGGTGAAGACTCTGAGCAAGTTATCGAACAAGAATGACCATTATTTTCTCACAAACTTCTTGTTGAGATTTCCAAGCTTGATGTCATCACTATATCAGATGAATTCCATAAATTCCACAAGCTCAGAATTTTGTGAAGCACTTGTACTGGGGTTTTGCTTCTACATTCCTTGCAATGGCAAGGAAGTTGGTTTCTGGGATAACATAGACTTCAACAGCAGGATTAGAGCTAGAGGATGCCATTGAGTATTATGTAGAAACAAGAAAAGAAGAAGTGAAAAAACTTAGAGAAATGGAGAGAGTTCAAATGTAACTGTAGAGAGAAAAAGTTCTTTGAGTTTGCGATATAATCGTAGAAATGAAATGTTAGATCTACTTTGCTATTTATATGTACAGACTTCTCGACCTAGAATTGTAATCGATTTTGAATAATCGAGAACTCATGAAATGTATAAAGTACCTTTATTAGATAACTGTCAAATATTTTGTCGAGAACTCACAAAAGTTGGTCGAGAACTCTAAAAGTAAGAATGATTCGAGAACTCAGGACATTTGACTTCGTCGAGAAGTCAGAAAATGATGACAATTGTATCACAAACTCCTATTTTTAAATTTTACTCTATTTTTACTTGGAAAATAAAATAAAATAAATAAAATTTATCAAACACACTTTTCAGATTAAATTTAAAATCAAATTATTTAATCTGTAAATAAAAATATTTTTTTAAGTATTCCTGCAGAGCAGAATATCACACTTGTTATGTAAAGATTCACATGTATAATAATTCTTTTCAGGTTTGACATAGAACAAGAAAATAGTTTCAAGCTACATTTGAGAATTTTGATTTTCAAAAAATAATGTACAACAATATGACCGATATATTTATAAGTATATACCAGTTTACTTCACTTAGATAATCATTGAACATTCATATCTATGAATTAATTGTTGTAATAGTTGGTTAAATATGTTTATTCAACAACTTAGATAGAAGAATTTAGCATTCCAATTTCACTAACCAACTTGTTAAACGTGGCTTCACCTAGTGGTTTAGTAAATATATATGCCATCTATTTTTGTGTAGGAATATAGAACAATTCTATTAGTCCATTTTCTGCATGTTCCCTTATTAAATGGTACATTATATCAATGTGTTTTGTCTTTGAATGATTCACTAGATTTGCAACAATGGATATGGCACTAGTGTTGTCACACATGGTAGGAATCATTTCCAATACTAGTCCATAATCCCTTAATTGATTTTTTATCCAAAGCACTTAAGCACAACAACTTCTAACATTTATGTATTCAGCCTCAGCTATGGAAGTTGAAACTGACTGCATCTTTTTATTATACCATGACACCAATATTTGTCCAAGGAATTGATAGCTTCCTGAGATGCTCTTCCTGTCAACCCTGCATCCAGCAAAATCAGCATCAGAATATCAAACTAGGTTGAATCATGTTTCCTTTGGGTACCACAATCTCATCTGTGTTGTTCCCTTATATATCTCAAAATTCTTTTGACAACAATGGGATGAGATTCCTTTGGATTTGCCTGAAACCTTGCACCAGACATGTAGAAAACATAATGTCTGGTCTACTAGTTGTTAGATAAAGTAAAGATCCAATCATTACTCTGTAGGTCTTAATGTCTACACTCATGCCTTTCTTATCTTCATCAAGCTTTATAGCTGTAAATATTGGAGTATTGACAGGTGAGCAGTCTTGCATATCGAACCTTTTGAGTAAGTTATTGATGTACTTGGTTTGACTTATCAAGATGCCATCTATTCTTTAACTTATTTGAAGACTAAGAAATAATTTAGTTATCCCATTATGCTCATATTCACTTTGCATGGGCATTGGGAATCTTTGACACATCTTTTCATTTGTAGAACCAAAAATGATATTATCCACATAAATTTGGACAAGAATGATATCATCACCATGTTTCTTATAAAAGAGAGTTTTATCAATAGTTCCTCTTGTGAATTGATTATCCAACAGAAATTTTGATAAAGTGTCATGTCATGCCCTTGGAACTAGGATGATGTCATTACCATGCTTCTTATAAAAGAGATTGTTATCAATTGTTCCTCTAGTAAATTGATTTTCCAGTAAGAACTTTGACATAGTGTCATACCATGCTCTAGGGGCATGTTTGAGTCCATACAATGCTTTAAGAAGTCTGTAGGCAAAATCAAGAAATTTGGAATCTTCAAAGCCAGGTGGTTGTTGTACATATACATCTTCTTCCAATTTACCATTTAGAAATGCACTTTTAACATCCATTTGATAGACTTTAAAATTTGAATGTGTTGCAAATGCTAGAAAAATTCTTATTGCCTCTAGTCTTGCAACAAGAGAAAAAGTCTCATCATAGTCAATGCCTTTTTCTTGTGAATATCTTTTAGCAACCACCCTTGCCTTGTTTATTATTATAATTCCATGTTCATCTATTTTGTTTCTGAAAACCCACTTAGTGCCAATAATTGTTCTGTCTTTTGGAGGTGGCACTAGTACCCAAACATTGTTTCTTTCAAATTGATTTAGTTCCACCTACATAGCAACAATCTAGTCTGGATCCAACAATGCTTTTTCAATCCTTTTAGGTTCATTTTGAGACAGAAAACAAACATATAAATATTCATTTATGATTACCCTTCTTGTCCTCACTCCTTCATCAGAATTTCCAATTAGTTGATTTGTAGTGTGAGCTCTATTCCATTCAGTTTCATGAGCCACACCTCTTACATTTGAACTTGTTTTTTCCTAATTACAGTCATTTGCATTTGTTGTTGATCCTTGAGAAGCTCCCCTAAATTGATGTTAGGGTTGTGCGGAGAATTCTGAAGTTGGATATGACTGAAATCCTCATTATTTCTCTCTTCGTTTGTACCATGTGAAATTTCCACATTTGTGTCTTCATGTGCATTTTCATCCTTTTCATTTTTAGATGATTCCATTTCCATTTCATTTTCAAATCTCAAGGTGTCACAGTTTTCTCCTTCAAGACTCATGGTAAGAAAGTTGAAGTCATCAAAAGTCACATTTGCACTTTCCATCACTTTTTTTGATCAATCACATACACCCTGTAGACAATCTTATCGAAGGAATATCCCACAAAAATTCTTTCATAAGCTTTCGTATCAAATTTTCCAAGTCGATCAATATTTTCTTTAAGGACAAAACATTTTCCTCCAAACACATGCATATGCTTAATAAATGGCTTTTTATTTGTCATGATATGATAAAGAGTCTTTCCAACAGGTTTTGTGATGAGTGTTCTATTTTGAGTATATCATGCAGTTCTAACAGCTTCAGCCAAAAAATTGTTAGTAGTTTTGCTTCCTCTAACATGGTCCTTGCAGCTTCAATTAAAGTCATATTCTTCCTTTCAACAACTCCATTTTGTTGTGAAGTTCTTGGAGCTGAAAATTAGTGAGTGATTCCATTTTCTTTGCAGAATTCACTTCGTGTAACATTCTTGAATTTTGTTCTATTGTCACTCCTTAAGGCCACAACTAGTGTTGGACCTTTGTCCAATATCCTTAAATTTTCAATGATAATTTCAGGAGCTTCATCTTTTAAGTCCAAGAATTCCACCCATGTATATTTGGAGTAGTCATCCACCATGACTAAGGTATATCCCTTTTCGGATATTGACATGACATTTACTGGACCAAAGATATCAATGTGAATAAGTTGTAGAGGCAATGCGATTGAGTTGATTCATTTGCTTCTGTGACTTGACCTTTTCATTTTTCCTTTTTGACATTCCTTACACAATCCTTCAATGCAGAATTTAAGTGGAGGCAGATCCCTGACTAATTCTCTTTTAACTAGAGATTTGAGATTCTTGAAATTTAAGTGTGACAATCTTTTGTGCCAAAGCCAACTTTCTCTTTCTGTGGCTTTGGTATAGAAACAGTAAATTTTATCCTTGTTTGCAGAATTCAAATCAGCTACAAACAGACTTCATTTCCTTACACCATAAAGTGCAACTTCCTTGGTTTTTTTGTGTGATATGAGGCACATTTCTTTTTTAAACTCCACCTTCAAATACTTGTTGCAGAATTGAGTGATGCTTAACAGATTGTGCTTCAAACCATCCACCAAGTTAAATCTTCAATGACAAAATTTTCATGAATCAATTTGTCATATTCCATAGTGAAACCAATGATGATATCTCTAAAGGTCACCATTGGGCCATCTTATTCCTTGAACTGTGATAGCAGGTCTTTGTCACAGTCATGTGTCTTGAGCATCCACTGTCCAAGATCCACATAACCTTCTTTTTCTTACTTGTGCCCTGCAATAAAAAACATATCAAGTTTTCTTTGGTACCCAAACTAGGTTGGGTCCTCTTTGCTTAGTTGCATGAATATCATTTTTCTTTTTAGCAGTCCCAGTCATTCTATCATGCACAATTTCCTTTTTCTGATTTTGATTTCTAGTTTGGTTAGTGCTAACTGAACTATATGCATTTCTAGGTGATATAGAATATTTTCTTCCTTTAATTGGACTAGTAGATTTAGGCCTAACAGTTTTGTTGTTCATGTTTTGACTGAGGCAACCTTCAACAAACTGTCTCCTAAGTCTAAAGCAGGTATTCATGACATTCATGTTACATGACACGCAAACAAACTTATCACACAATTTTATTCATTATGCATTAAAGTCTTAACATATCCATAGAAAAAGTTAGCATTCTCAACAACAGGTTCTTGCACATATGAGTGAGATGATTTGTTGAACCATAATTTTTACAAATCTTTCTTGGTGCATTGTGAACATGTGCATAGTTGTTGTGTTTGTTAACGCCAACTTTACCAATCTTGTTAGGCTTCTTCTCTTTAGCATGCATGTTTTCAATTTTTTGAACTTTTTCCTTTCTTTCAACATGAACATGTATGGACTTGGCCTTCATTATTGGTTCTTCTTTCTCAACATAGGGCACAATGTTCTTAGCCTCTTGTTCATCATCATCATTCAACTATTGTTTGATGACTAAACTTTCCTCATCAAACTCAACAATTGATTTCTTAAAAATAGGAGTTGTTACATTTTTCAAAATATGAGGATTACCAAGGACTTCAACTTTCGTGCCCTTTTTGAAATAGATTTCTTCCTTTTTAGATTTTCATAACCAAACTCAACTCCTACCTTGGAATTTTTTTGGTGTTTCTCATGGAACTCTTGAACTAGTATAGATGAGTTTTGATAAGCTTTGATTTTCAATTTATTTTCTAAAATTTGATCCATTAGAAATTTTTTAATTTGTTTTAAGCAAGTAATCTTATTTTTCAAATACTCATTTTCTTGTTTCATAGATTCCATGTTTACCAGAGATAATTCCATGTTCTCATTTTTAACAGATTATTCACCATTCACTTTTAGCAATCTATTTATCTCTTCATAGGCAGCAGTCATACTGGAATGTATGTTAAACATTTCAAACTGATTTCTTTAACAGTTTTCTTGTATTGAGAGTTGGACATATTAATAGAGGTTAATGTTGGTACCTGACTAGTTGAGGATGTTGCTCCATCATTTTATTTAGCCATGAGTGCCAAGTTTCCATATTCTTCATCTTCATCCTCATCCTCATCTGTGTCATCCCAACATTTTCCCTCTATATTGTATACCTTTCCAGGTTGTCTTTTTAGAAGAGTCTCATACTTGGCTTTCAGTTTCAAGTAGTCTTTGTCTTTCCTGATTACTTTTGGCTTTCTAAACTCAGTGGCAAAATGTTCTAGTTCATCACATTTGTAGCACCTGATTTTTTTATCTTTCCACAGATCCTGTTTTATAACCACCTTTGCTTTTGCTTTTGCTTTTGTAGCACCTGATTTGATTTATAGCACCATTGAAACTGCTTCTAGGAGTAATGCTTTTGCTTGAGGAGCCAAAGTTTAGTTTTGGCTTGAAACTTTTATTTTTCTTGAACCTCAAGTTTCCAAACTTTTTAGCCATAAAGGCCATAGATTTGTTGTTATGCTTTCAAGCTCCTCAATGGTGTATAACTCATCTTCATCGGATTCACTCTTGACAGATTCATTATCCTATTTGTCTTTTTCTACAATCTCTTCGATCTTCACTCTTTGGCTGGTACCATTCTTTTCCATCTTCACATGTTCTTTGACAATCAAGGCACTAGAAATATTTGTCATTTTGCCTCTGTTGACTAGAATAGATTTCTTTTGAAAGAACTCTAGTTCATAGGTCTTTAGTATTCCATACAGAGTTTCAAGAGGAAGTTTTGTCAAGTCCCTTCCTTGTCTTATAGCAGAAATTTTATGCTCTAGGTGTTCAGGAAGAGTTAGCAAGAACTTTATATTATTCTCTTCGGTTTCATAGAACTTTCCATGTAATTGTAGGTCATTAATTAGTTTGTTAAACCTCTCAAACACCTCAGTAATGCTTTCATTTTGTTTTGACATGAAAGCCTCATACTGTGAAACCAATATTTGCCTTTGATTTTCTCTCACTTCTGTACCTTCACATACAATCTCAATAGTTTCCCATATCCGTTTGGCTGAGGTACAGTTGACAATGTTGTTGTATATAACCATGTCTAATGAGTCATTCAGTATGAGCATTAGACTAATGTCAAGTGAGACTTTCTCTTTCTCTATATCAGTATACTAAGATGAATCTTTTGGTATCCATGTAGCTGGTATCACCTTTGAGCCACTAGTTATTTCAGGAACTAGTGTCACAGACATGAAGGGTCCATTCTTCAAGATCTCAGGATACATGTAGTTTGCAGCCTTGATGAACATCATCATTTTCTTCTTCCATAGATTGTAGTTTTCTTTGTCAAATGCAGGAATCTTGATACTGATAAATTTCTGTGAACTCATTTTGATCTTTGTACTGTTTGTATGTCAACAACCTGGCTTTGAAACCACTTGTTAGATATGAGTTGGATGAAACTTATACAGAGGGGGGGTGAATGTATATGTTGAATTCTTTTTGGTTTTATTTGGTGAATTGATTATGTTTAAAGATTGATAACTTAACTTATTGTGTGTGTTTGATTAATAGTGGGTAAGTAAAGAACTTTAAAGAACACAAACAAATTAACTTTTAATCTAATGTATTATTAGAATTGAAATTGCTACAATATGAGTTTCAAGTATGAATCTCAGCTTCTTGTTCTTGAAAAAAAACAAGATATGAAATCTATTCAACACACTAACTTGTGAAGCTGTGCATTATGCTAAATAGACAACATGTCTTTAGTGCACATGCTTTCACAGTTAGTTATAATAAAACTAGAAATAAACTAACTTGCTTTCCATTTTACACAATCTATTTCTACCTAAGTTCTATGATTAGACAGTATGCTCCATTCTATTTTCTTTCTTCTGCCTTTGTCTTGTTCTTCTTTTAAGCTTCATTGTAGACTTGCCATTATCTTCACAGGTTTGACGGACCCTAATCATGAAAATGCTTTAAAATACTTGTCTTATACTTCTGCACATTTCCTTGAAATAAGCTTAGTTGAAGTAGTCAAATACTCCATTCAAATCACTTCGAAAAGTCATGATGTGGACTTCTCGATTGACTACTCTTGTTACTTCTCGATTTCATTTTTCTTTGTTACTTCTCGATTGACCTAGACTTCTCGATTGAATTAAGCTTTGATAACTTCTCAATCAGACTAGACTTCTCGAATGACATAGTGCCATTGGCCATTCAACCTCAATTTTCATACTTCTCGAATGCTTCAAATGCTGACTTCTCTATGTGTTACATATCTGCAGTTCTCGATCAATTGAGACTTCTCGAATAGATGAGACTTCTCGATTGATAGTTCACTTCTCGAATGGCTAGTTCACTTTGACTTCTCGAATGATAACTCAACCATTTAGTTTGAGACTTCTTTATTGATCATTTGCCTTAGAAGAATTTTCACACGACATTCTTTATTCTGTTGAAGTCTTCTGTGTCTTGATGCATGATCCAACTTGAATGTTCTATCAGACTTTTATTCTTGACTTTTATTTATAATCTTGAATTGCTGTAGAAACATACTTCTATCTGCAAATGTACATTATAAAGAACTAAGTCACTAATCTATACAGAAGTTCTAGTTGTGCTTCAATGTATGATAAGTAAATACAATTAAGTATAGTAGACTTGATTTGAACCAATAGAGATAATGACTAAAATACATGTACATGAAGTCGAGTGTGACCCGATTTACTGATTATGAAAAGCAATGGCCCTATTTACCCGTCAATTCCGCATCCACATGATGTGTATTCTCATTTTAATACTTTCGTTAATTTACACTGTAAGACTCACCGATTAATAACAATTAATAAGGAACAAATTGTAATATATTATGATTCTTTGATAGGATTGTGTACAATAGTTTATGAATGTTTTAAAGGAGGCATAAACTCAACTATTTATTTTTTAAATTTATAAATAAATTTATAAATCAAGTTAATTATAATTTTATAATAAATAAAAGTTTAAATTTTCATTTTTATATAAAATTTAAAATTTAGTAATTTTTTTCCCACCTTAGTATACATATAACGATTATTATACTGAAATAAAGAGAGAGTACTAATAATGGTGGTGTTATTTTTAGCACAAACTTTTAAAAATATCAAAGAATTTGAATGGATTAAATGATAAGTTTTTGGGGTTGACCAAATTTATTCATAAAGCTGATGAATGTGTCTCAATATACGCAATTAAATTATGGGTGTTATGCGTAGAGTATACAGTGCCAGTTAAGGCCGCACAACTTAAATATGCGTATTTGTTTAGCGCAACCCTTATATGCGTATGTAGTCGATACTTTTTATTAAAACATAAAAACCAACAGAGACCACGCATTGTTAAAATGCGTGTACGAAACACGCAGTTTATATATGCGTGTTTAACAGGTATTTTGGGCCATTACTCCCGCCGCCGGGTATTTTAGTATACTATTTTGAAAAAGAGTAATTAATGCCTTCACCCACTAATAAATAGAAAAAAATATTAAAATGCTCCCTACGCATCATATATAAAATATAAGAGAAAATAACCAAAATACCACAATTTCAATACACATGGCCCAAAATACAGTTAGGCGAAAGGGGTGGCCCTTTTTACCCGCTTAACACGCATACACCATATGTGTGTTCTTTAAATTTTATTCGAATCACTTATAGAGAATAGGTTAACAAAAACTTACACCCAGTAGCTTAACAAATACATCCAATTCATTCAACCTATAATTGTGTTTGTACATATATAACTATACATACATACCTGATAGAATGATGAAAAGGTGGAGGAGCAAAGAGAGGTTGAGTAGACATAGTGTTGCTAGGAAAGCCTGTAGCGAATGGATTCGAAGATAGGCGTGTAAGTATAGGTTGATTTGTACGCATCCTTCACGCATTTCTATAATGCGTGTTAACCTATACATAAGCTGTATCCGCATACTTGGCATGCGTGTTCCGTATACGCATGTTAAGAATGCGTGTCTTGCGGGTATTTTGGGCCAACCCTTCCGCATATGGGTATTTTAGTTACTTCATTTTAAAAAATGGGTAATGAAGAAAGCCTTCTCCCAAAATATAACACCCCATTTAAATGTACATTCAAATTATTATAAATTTATAATATAATATAATAGCAGAATTTGAGATTTTTTATAATTCAAACTAACCAAAGCTAACCAAAACAACCAAACCAATAATAGTCCTTAGATTATTTAAAGTAAATAGATTGTAATTAATATATGAAATATTAAATAATATTTTATATATTTTAGTATCTAAAGTACTATCAAAAGTTTAAAATTTGAATCAAGTCAGTAACATATTAAAATTAAATATTCATATTATTAGTACTAAATACACAAAAACGTTTGAACCCCATCAAACACATATTATTATGTTTTATTTTGTTTAAAACACATATTATTAGATAAATTAATTAACTAAAATATAACAATATGTGTTACATAAAATAAAATGAAAATATTACCAAACTATTAATAAAAAATATAACAAATATTATATATAAATGAAAAAATATTAAAAATAAGCATATATAATACGAATTACTAACAAACATCGCGTACACAAATTAAAAAAATAATAATAAGACAAAAGTCTAAAAAGCCATGCGGATAATGACATTAGATCTATCTCTCCATCTATCCATGATATCATAATATTGTGTTTGGTTCAGATGAATAAATTTAAAAGGAATAATATAAAATTTTACTTATGAACAATTTTTCAAAAATTTCATTCATTCACTCATTACATTTCTAACAACTTAAATTAAAATTTAAATTTTCTCATTTGAGATGTAATGCTCCATTCTCCCCCATATACATTTTCTTCACAATTTTTATCAAAAAAATTTTATACTCATTCATTTTTTTTCAAATCTTCCATCCTACCTCTATAAATTTCTTTTATTTTCATTAATTTTATTCCATTCTTTCCAACCAAACACAACATAAGATCAAGTCGAGTAATAATTTTATCCTATAAGATCTCTTATAAATAAAATAAAATAAAATATTTCATTCATCCCATTTTAGTTGTCCACTTTATTTTCAGTGCGGTTAAGTTGATCAATCTTTGACTACAATTTAAATATAATATATAATTGAAAAAATTAAAAAATTATATTATTAAAAGTATATACAATCTACTTTAAAATATATTTTTTAGTTTTTTAAAATTATAAAAAATAATTTTTAATTTTTATTAAAAAATTAGTCAATTTAACCAGAAAAAATCAAAATAGATAACTATTTAGGGACGAAGGGAGTATAATGTTATTTTAATAGTTTAAAACACTATTCTCATGCTCTATTATTAAAATAATAAAATATTATTAAAAGATAAAAATAGAGAAAAGAAATATAAAAAAGAAAGAAAAATAAAAATTTTATTAATAAAAATGAAATAAGACAAAATAAAATATTGGAGAGATATTCCGGTATTTTGGAGTACGGTTGGAACATTATTGGAATATACCCATTTACTTCAGATATTTTAATATTTTAAATTTTATCGTAGGACAATAATTTAGCATTGGACTAAACATTAATAGTACATTTTTTATTTCTTAGTAGAGAGAAGAATCATACACAGTGAATATACAATATTATCTCATACATACATACATACATACCTTATTGATCCAAAACATACCCATTTCCAACCCAGATGATTCCATTAACACTCACCCTTTTCTTTCTTTTAATTCTTCAGCTATCATCTTCATCCAATATCTCCATTTCTGTAACCCCAAAAAAGCTCTCTAAATCGGGTGACCCGGTTACAATCAAATGGTCCGGAATTGACTCACCTTCTCAACTCGACTGGCTCGGTATTTACTCACCACCCAACTCTATATCACCCCACTTCATTGGCTACTTCTTTCTCTCTAATTCATCCAATTGGCAATCCGGGTCGGGTCAAATCACTTTCCCGGTTGTTAATCTCCGGTCAAATTACCAGTTTCGGATCTTTAGATGGGTTGAATCCGAAGTTGACCCGACCCGTCAGGACCAGGACCATAACCCATTACCTGGAACAAAGCATTTGTTGGGAAAGTCAGAGGAATTGGAGTTTGAGTCGGGTCGGGGCCCCGAACAGGTCCATTTGGCTTTGACGGGTCAAGATGGTGAAATGAGGGTGATGTTTGTGACTAATGATGGGAAGGAGAGTTTTGTGAGATATGGGTCGGGTATGGATCAGTTGAATATGGTTGTGGGTACTCGGGTCGCGAGGTATGAGAGGGAACATATGTGTGATTCTCCTGCAAATATGAGTATTGGGTGGAGAGATCCTGGTTATATACATGATGGGGTTATGATAAATTTGAAAAAAGGGTTAAAGTATTATTATAAGGTCAGTTCTTGGATTGCTATGTGTGGTTTTATGTGTTTATGAGCTGATCACATGTATGTTTTATTCAAAAGTTGGTTTTACTTGTTGGTAGTAATATTATCTGTGACATATGTACTAAATTGCCGAATTGTTGTTCGATAAGTAGGATGAAATAACTCAGTAAGAGCAAGTCCAATGCTAGATGCAAAATGGCTATAGCCATTGCTATAATATGGCACCAAGAAGTGGTTTTTGGTATTAGAATAGCACTTGCACTCCAATAGTCCAATGCTAGTTGCATTTTACAACTAAATAATTCCATATTTACTCAACATTTGTCCAACTCATTCATTTTCATTTAAAGTGGACCTCCTTGTACTCCATTCTTAGTTATTTAATGATGTGGCAAGGATGACTATAGTCATCTTTGGTCATAAATATAGGATCAAGTATCCATTTATGCATTTATCCATCTAAGAATAGCTATGCATTGGAGTTGAATTTTATGATTTTGGTTCTATATTATAGTTATAGGACTTGCTCTAACAATTTAGTAGGATCAAATGTAATCAATTCTTGGTGTTGATTATGTGATCATTTTAGTTGATTTTGTCAACATTTTAATTGTGTAGAATTTATTTTAGCAAGAAAGAATATTTTTTTGTGGCTTGAATGCTCGTGTAAAAATTATGTTTTATGAACCCTTTTTGAACTTTTACCTTGATTCCTTCACTTTGCCAAGTATGGATACGTTGATTGGTTTGTATTGGTAGCTATACAAACAGATAGCTTTTGTGAAAGCTTATGTATGAAGATGCTATGGACTAATCGTTTTTAGGAATACCGACCCAAATTATGTACATGCAGATCTTCAATCTTATGTATAGGAGGTATTGGGTTAGAGACCTGGTTAATACTTTTATGTGAATCCCTTCATTTGTCCATTCAAGGCATATAAAATGTATATAAATTACATAGAAATCATGTCAATAAATGTAAAGTATAAATGCACTGGGGAGACCAAGGGAGTGGAATTGGTAAGTTGGTAATAGGGGCATGTGAATATATAATCTGGAAGAGAGTACTATAAGAGTCTGGAGAGTAGAAAAATAATTACTTTGTGGCAATTGGATTTAGGGGAATTGC
>QRFB01000042.1:108949-125683 GCA_008931105.1 Oenanthe javanica | reverse complement strand
TATATATATATATATATATATATATATATATATATATATATATATATATATATATATATAAATGAGTAGAGTGCATGCATATCATATTATTAATATTAATTATGGTAAAACATTCTTTTTGTTATCATATGCATCTTATAATCAGATATAATTGTAAAATATCATGATAAATTCCTTTTACATTTTACAGTTGAGAACTTATGATTGCAAGTTAAGTGTCCATTTTTCTTGGCAGAATTTATAGTGAGTGCTCCATTGATGCCTTTTTTTAAAATTTATGTAAGAGTGCGCCCTGGTTCGGTTTTTACTTAAAACCACGAACCAAACCGCATATGCGATTTAATTAAATTTTCAAACCACAACTACACCATGAACTTTTGAAATCGCATAAACCACACCATAAAACCGCAGTGCGGTGCAGTGCAGTACGGAATGGGCGGTTTACACCTTTGATAAATTTTATAACTAAAATTGTATATTATTACAAAGCATTTGTATTATCCCGAAAAACTTAAATAGATAATTAAAAAAATGAATCAATCTTATGAAATATCATACAAAATCAGTCTAATAACATAATCCAAGATCTCAAATAACAGAGTAGGAAAGTCAAAAATTTAAAAAACATTACAAACTTAAAAGTGGAAAGTGTTACACAATCGAAAGACATATGACGAGGCCTATTTGTAATAATTAGATAAAAACTCAACTCTAACTATAAAGAAAAGTAAATAATAAATACCAAACAGGAATCAAGACAAAGACAGTCAACTAATCACAAAGGATCTAAGTAACAGAAGTATTTTTATGAGATTGCTACACAACACTGGAAGAAGTTCATTAATATGTTCAAGCGTTAGTGAAAAATAAAGTGGTAGTGTTTCTAAAGAGTTCAGAAGATATAAAGGATTTCAATTGGTTACTACAGAAAAATTCCAGAAGAAGATGAAAGACAGTAAAATAAAAGAATGATAGAAGACCATAGCTTAAAGGTTAATAAGTGCTGAATATTTATTAGTATGACACAAATGAACCAGACGGTACATTTATGTGTCAACTAAAATTATATTTATTCTTCAGTTAGCTCAAGTGGTTTTATGACAGAAGACAAAGCGAAGACAAAAAGACTTCGAAGCTGACTACAAAGTTAAACAAGTCAAAATAATATTTTAATTCTATTATCAAAAGTTAATTGATTATTTAATTTATCTAATTAAATTAATTCAAGTTGAATTTAATTTAATTTATAAATTAACTAATTAAATTAAGTAGAATTAATTTATTGTAAAAGATATGACCTAATATGAATTTTAATACAATTCAAATGACTCATTAAAAAGTCATACCAAATTATATGATTAAAAGTCATACCGATGTATTTTTTAATAAGTCATATTGAATTTTATTAATAAAAGTCATACCAATTTTAATTAATAAAAGTCATACCAAATTTTATTAATAAAAGTCATATCGATTTTTATTAATAAAAGTTATACCGAGCTTTTTAAATGAAAGGTCATACCGATTTCATTTTAAATAAGTCATACTAATTTGTTTAAATAAAAGAAAATCCGAATATGACTTTAGAAAAATCATACCGAATTTTCTAAAGTCATACCGAATTTTAGAAGTCATACCCAGCTATTTAAAGAATCATACAAGAGTTATTTCTAGTCTAAAAATGTCATAGTGGAAATGTCATATCAGCTTTACCACCTCTATAAATATGATGTTTTGGCTTCATATTTTAGTTATTCAAAAACATTCAAATTCAGAAATTTATATGCATTGTAATATTAACAGATTTCTGTACAAAGTTTAGAATATAATTATTAAACCCGAACACTTCATGTCGAACTTGTTATAGCTAACTTTATCAATTATATACAATCAGATTATATAAATTTTATAATATTTTTCAAGTTAAATTATATCTTCTACTTGAACAGTATTTCATTAAATTTTTTATTTCATGATTAATTAAAATAATATTTTCTAAATTCAAAATACTGTGATAATTTATAGATATTGTATTCAACCACCCTTCTACAATATCAGAGACCAACAAAAATAATCCAAAGTCTTAATTACTAATTAAAAGTTGGATAAATGCAACGCAAGGCAGGATGAGGAGACTGATTTACCGAGACAAAAATGAGCTCCAAAATTTAATGAATTTTTGCGTTGAAATTACTTGAAAAATTAAGACAAAAAATATATAGTTGTTACTTATTACTACATAACTATATACTCATATGACGATAATTAATGAGAGTAAAAGCAAAGCTTTAGCTAGGAGATTCATTCTAAGAGTTCTAGTTCTTCGAGGAAGATCATCTCTTGATGGCGAATCTTGATTGACTGAAACTAGAAATTTTGCACTTGACTGGGTGGACAGTTGACCGGAAGATAACTTCGATTCACCCGGCCAGGGTGCTAAAGCATGGGTGTTTTGTTTCCATTGAGAAAAGGTAGCGACATTGGGTGGACGGTCTATCTGAGACGCGACCCACAACAAACGAAGGGGGAAATCTTGCTTTTTCTTTCTGAAATTATTTCCTCATTTACCTTATTTGAGTCGAGCTCGTCTTGAGCACGAAACCTGCTCTCTGAGTAGTCTTTGCGGGGCGTCCCTTTGATCTTTCTCAAAAAGGTAGGTTAATGTCTCTGGCTTTCAGCGTGTCCCACACCCCTTGCATCTGGCTCAAAGCTCTCTGCACCAGAAAGCGAGTGAGTGAATGCGGAGACAAGCGTTAGCCTAAAAGCGTTAGCTTGGCTCCGAATGAACGACCATCACGTATGAATTCCCGCGGGCATTAGCGGACGTTTTTCATTCTTCACCCGATCCTTAGTAGCATTTTACTGCGACATCGGCTCCATATAAGGTCTTAGTAATGTAAATAGGCTCTCTGGGGGGGGGTTCTCTTAACCAAGCCACTGCCTATGAGTCGCCGTATAAGGGAGTCTAGGAAATTAGTTCTTCAGCCAAGATTACTTATAGGCATTCTAGTATGGAAGGAATACTACCTTTTCTTTTAGGTCGACTGCTGACTCTGCTTCGGGCGTCCCCTCCGATGGGATTTTGAGTTATAGAAAATTCGTCTGCTTGGGAGTCCCTGATGCCACCATTCTATTTCTTTCTTCAATCGTTCCGATCGGGACAAGTGGGTTGGTTCGTTTCCTGCCCGACTTACTTCCCGCCCGAAAGAACCGCTCACTAGCTAGCCGGACTAGTGGGGGCCCTAACTTGAGACATACTGAAAACCATTCGCACCCTTCATTATAAATAAATAGTTTACAGGGAGGAGTTCAATCCATTAGTGTGGTTCTTAAAAGAGAATAAATCCTGAGGTATTAAGGACCAGATCTATCACTCAAAAGTAACACAACCCTAAATGTGATCTCCCACACGGAGACTCATTCTGACTAAAATAAGGGGCAGATTTTTACAAACTTAAAAACCGTGTATGATGCCATTAAAAAAATTATGATGCTGCACAACCCGCTAACTTAATTACAAGTTCCAGAAATCTCGAATCTAAGAGCCGAGGGCAGACAACTCAGTAACTACAGCTTCTATCTCCACTAGCTCCCATTAGACTGATCTTTAGTCCAAAAACTAATCAGAATGAATCTTTGGAAAGGGATGTGGTAGTCACTGTCAAGGGGACAAGAGACGGCCATCTCAAGGCGGTGCTAAGGAGCTTTTGTTTTTGGAATAGACGACAGTGTTTTGCTATCCAGGAATTGACCAAGAAGGAATCGGGGATCAAAGTTTCATTGATTCATCTATCTCAAATATGGAAAAAAACTGAATCAAGAAGGGATCAGCTGAAAGGTGCTCGCTCGCCGCCTCCGTCAATTCCTGCCCATCTAGGGTTGTTGCAAGTGTCCCAACATTTCAGGGAAGGATGACGTACTATGATACTTTTCGATTCCGGTGGGGAGGGTTGTAGCTGAAACTTTTGGTTTCAAGCCCATAGACGGGTCGTCAGGCCGGGCGTACGATTACCATCGAAGAGGTGCCTCAACGTGCTAGCTTTTAAGCCATCCTTTAATGTGGCATTGAACCAGCTTGTATCTTCGGGATACGAGTTGCCGGTCTAAGAAGAACTGGAAGAAAAAAAGTAGGTATGTTTGGTATGGATCAATTAGTTGTAGATTTTGTATTCAAAATGAGTCTGGCTTTGCCTATAGCTATTATGGTGATCAGCCGGGATTGGGGGCAGGGAAGGAATAGAACTAAACGAGTGAAAAGGAGTTCACAACGAAAGAGTGATGGCATGCCATGCGGGGCAGTTGCTGGTTATACAAAGTTTGGTTGTTCATATAGGCAGTATTGAGGGGAAACCGGCCCGGGAAGGGGAGAGTGGACGAGTGGTCAAAAGCTATTTATATTACTTGAATAAAGAAGTGTGAGTAATAAGCCCTCGATCCTCCTTTGCACCGCCTTCCTCATAGAAGTCACCGGGTTGACGAACTAGGCAACTCCATTTTTTCTTTTGACATGAGGTCGAAGCAAGGTGCCATCAGACATTCAACAAGCAGTCTCACGATCGGGCATAAGAGGGAGAACATTGCTGCTTACTTGCTATATCCTCACATCGTTTTACACTAAATACTAAACTTCGAAGTGGCAAGCAGCCCTGGAACTACTAAACCTCAGTCGAGCGGAGGAGCAATCGATCCGAAATTCAGTCACTATCGACTCCTTTGCCAAGATTGAAGTTTGATTTTGACTATGATTGGGCCCTACATCAGTCCCATTGATGGAAGGTAGAGATTTTAGGCGCAATAGAAATGAATGTTGTAACTTATATAGTGATATCCCTGTGGGAAGGTTCTATGCACATGCCAAATCCCATTCCATGTCCATGATCAAAATATGCAAATCCACCCGTTCGAGGGCCTACTTCTCTTGCGTCCCTCCATCCCGGATCTCCATCGATTCTTCCTACCTTTTGTCCGACTCTGCGGTGAATCATTAGATCTCCATTAGAGAGGACTTGGAAATTGCTCCTTCTCCCATTTTTGAGGGCAGGTATCACGCTCTATACAATTGTCAGCTAAGTAAATAGAATAGAGTTTCTGAAGTAATGATTCTCTTCTTTGCTTTGAGCAAAGCCAAATGCCTCCTACTTTTTTCTTCGGTTTTTCCTCTTTGAATCAACAGTCCCAAGTTTAAGCCAGCATGGTGCAAAAGTCATAAATCTCTTATTCAAATCCAATTCATTAGATGGAAGGATAGAACACCAACACATAGAAAAAGGGCTGAGGAAACCAGTGATATTTACAGAGCTAACCCTTATCCAGTGCCTGGAAGAGCTAAGGGGGATTCATTCCTCAGTCTTTATCCCCTCCACAAAACTCATCTGCGCTCGCACTTGCTTTCGATCTATAGAAAAGGATCAGGATATCTATCAATCTATTTTAAAATAGCACGCTAACTCCCCAGTTTCCAACAGTGACTGTCTCTGATCCCCCTATTTCTTCGGTAATTGAATCGGGGATCACAGAAACTCTCATCCACTAGAACCGCGATACCTGAGGGGAGGTTGAGTAAAGCCTAATGATCCCCCGGGCTCCTCCCACTACTTGGGAGCTTACGATTCCATGTTCTATTTCACTCCCTGATGAGGGTTCTTTTCTTCGGAATCTTTACTTTTTAAAATTTCCACTAACGAGCCCTTGTGAGGAAGCTATGCGGTATACCATTCTTATCCCGTCGGGAAGACAAAGTAGCCTCTTGGGCGATCTTCTCGCAAAATGAGAGTATCTGGGTACATACATGGAAGGGCAGCTGTCTCCTTATCTTGACTGACTCAATTAAGGTGGCACCTTTCGCTCATCCATTCTGCCCACCTTTATTTCCATTTCAAATTGTTCTCTGGACTTTTTATCAATATAAGGTGATCGTAACACAGTATATTAGACTCTTTCATTCGTCGTGATTGCTTTGACTATTTGTCCACATCACCAGTAAAGTAAAAAAAGTTCTTCTCTAATTCCAAAAAGGAAAGACGATAAAGAAGAGGCATAAGCATCGCCTCTCGATCCAATCGATTCCAAAGTATGCTCCTCACTGCCCTATGGAGTAATACGGCCTTACATCGGTCCCATTGATGGAAGGTAGGATGCATTGGGTACAGAGACAAAAATAGAATAGCTTTGCTTAGCGGCGACTACTTTTTTTTCTAGTAACTACTTCGCTTTCTGTGCTAATCAGCATTGCTTTCAAGCTTTAGGATAAATTTATAATGGAACGAGCCTTAGTTCGGTTCAAATCTTAGTAAAGCAACCTTTCGCGCTAGGCGCTCACTTTTTTTGCGACTCGTAGGACATAAGACTTCTTGGTCAAGCCAAATAAGATTTGCCGACATGGAGCTGACCTTGTATAGAGCCTAACATAAGGCAGGAAAGGTAATATAAGTACCCTGCCTCTCTTGGGCTAGGTTCTATTGGGCGGAGAAAGGGGCCATCTACTACTAAATTATACCTTTCGGACGTTTCCACCGCTCAATCCACCCCTGCAGAAATAAAGCGAGTCCATCTTGTACGAGTAGTGAAGAAGTCTAAAGAAAAGATAGACACAAGGAAGACCAATCCACCATTCTAAAGGCGAAAAGAAGGCCCGACTCCAAGTTGTTCAAGAATAGTGCAACACCTGGTCGTATGAAACTGGCATGCATCCTGACCAATAAAGAGCTTTTTCATAATGACTAGGAATGACAGAGCACAGAGATTGTACATTTTACATACCTAATCAAGGTCCATGACTTCGGATGCGCCTAAGCCATCTACAAAAGAGAGAAAAATGAATTAGAACACAATCACCAGACTATCTTTTGTACAATGCTCAACATGAAGATATGATAAAATGTACAATAGTAATTTATATATCTAGACTAGACTAGAGAATAAGTACAATAGTAGATTACAACTAATAAAATAGAAAGAAAAAGAATTGTTCTTGTAGTATTTGTACAATACAATCATGCTAGTAACTAATAAAGTATCACAATAATTAAAGGCATGACATGAAGTAAAATTTTCAGAACCATAAGCATTACAATGAGTAATGACATATGTGTCCAATTAACTGGAGAAAAATAAATTAGTGCATCAATTGCGGGGCAACACTAAGAATTAAGAACTAATATATAATTAAAAGCAGAATAAAGAATAAAAAGTTATATAATTAGTATTGGATACATGCAGGACTGCAGAAGGAAATAACATGATATAAGTAATGCAATTTATAAGAACAACAACAGTTACCTGAAGCAACAGATTCATATGCATCTATATCTTCCAAAACTGAACCTATATCTAGCGGCAATGAAGACGATCTTATCCAGTTTTGACAACAAATCAAAGCTTGTACCATGATGAGATTTAAAGGACTACGTAAAGAAACAAGCACCCTCCCTTCGGTGCTAAATACAGATTCAGAAGCTACCATGGAAACTTGAACAACAAGAACATCACGAGCCATCTCTTTTAATAAAGGATATTTAGTTGCATTCATTTTCCACCATACTAAGATATGAAAATCTTTATTTTTCTATCCTCATTAAGTTCCATAATTTACCTATCAAGCTCATTTATCACACTCTTTATCAAACTCAGATTCAAACAAATTAAAGGAATCATCATCATTTGAATCGATCAACGTTTGACAAACAACTCTTCACGGAAGATATTATAGCATTAACTTCATCCTTAATGTATAATTTCCTCAAATAGTAGGTTAGAAATTTCAGTTTATACCTTGGATCGAGTACAACTGCCACGTAAAGCAACAAATTTTGTTTTTCAACATTACCCCAATACTTGTCAAATTTCAGTTTCATCCTTCCTGCCATATTGTCACTTCAACACTGCAAAAACTTTTTACGGACAACACACATTTCTTGAAAGTAAGAATTTGAAGTGACAAATAAAGAGGCACTTAATTTAAGAGTGGCTTCATAAAATACTCTTAAATATCTACAAAAGAAAACACAATTCTCCCAATATTTTGAATTTGGTGGCCCTATTAAACTCCTTTGTTATTCCAAGAAAAATATCAATATGTATTTATAAAAGGAGGGAGGGGTTGAATACAAATACTAAAACTTTTTCTTGAGTTCTTAGTATTTGTTCTTAGATTGAATATATAGAGAAATATTTTTATGAACAATAGCAACTGAAATGTACATTACTGATGAATTGGTTTTTCCATCAGTGTATATATTTTCTCAAATAATCTAGATTTATAAAAACCTAGCTGCTTTTTATAAAGTGAAAAAATAAACCATCTGTTCTTACAAAATGCTCTATTCCCTTTTATAAATACATATTTGAGCATTGATAGATGTTATCAATCAATATATCAATCGATGGGTTTTTATATCAGTTGATGGTCTTCAATCTTTCACTTGACTTGTTATCAATCGATCCTTCATCCATTGATGTTTCCATATCAATTGATCACCCTTCACTTGTATAATTTTTTTGTCTTTAAATAATTACAATTTGACAGTCTAAGTTATACATCCATTGATAACCTATATCAATCGACTCTAGTATCAATTGATAAGAACAATATCAATTGATTTAAGTCATATCAATTGAAATAGACTAAGTACAACTATGCTACCATCCATATTATTAGTTGATTCTCTTCGATTGATCTTGATATCCATCGATTGATAATAGTTGTGAACTTATCAATTGATAGATGTTATCAATCAATATATCAATCGATGGGTTTTTATATCTGTTGATGGTCTTCAATCTTTGACTTGACTTGTTATCAATCGATCCTTCATCCATTGATGTTTCCATATCAATTGATCACCCTTCACTTGTATAATTTTTTTGTCTTTAAATAATTACGATTTGACAGTCTAAGTTATACATCCTTTGATGACCTATATCAATCGACTCTAGTATCAATTGATGATAACAATATCAATTGATTTAAGTCATATTAATTAAAATAGACTAAGTACAACTATGCTACCATCCATATTATTAGTTGATTCACATAAACATTTCAACTGATAAATGGTTTTCTGATCAATTGATATTTATAAATATCATATCAATTGATCAGTTACAATAAATAAAATTTCTATGATTCTATGGTTAAAGTTATCATCAAGTCTACATAGATTCCTAACAATCTCCCCCTATTTGTGTTTGTATCATTAACATGCATCAATCTACTTGATGATAACAAAACCCATAACATTGAATACAGTTATATAGAATCATGAAATTTAATAACACTTAAAATTTAGAAGTACCAGTTGATTTGAATTGTAGTCTGCTTCAATTCTTCAATCTTCTCAGGGATTTAATTCCCTTTTTCTTTCTCTTTTCAATATTTTCCTTCAATTGCCTCAGGAATGATCCTACTAGAATTTTCTCAAATCTATCTGAATCTCCAAGTTGCCTAATCAAATAAACAATCTCCTGATATGTGATTTTATCCAAGTACTTACAGATGTGAAAGTACTTTTTCTTCCCTTCAATATCTGTAAATATCATTGTATAGATTGGTTTCAGCATCATAGTTTTGACTTGATCCATGAAGTAGAAGTTCACAAAGTGTTCATGCATAGCATGGTTTAAATCCATGACAGTAACATTCAACACTCAAGCCTATGACAACATATTCAAGTGACAATGCAAAGGAACATGTGACATCAACTATTCCCTCGACAATAAACTTGACGGAGAATGAAGATTTAAAGACAAAAAGTTTTACTGACACCAACATTGACGGGGATAGTTGACAATAGCTTTGGAGGCTATAGTGGACTATCAAAGCTTGGTAGCAAAGTATGCGGAGCCGAAGATACTGTCACCATAGAGGAGATAAAAGTTGACAATATACTTTTAGTGAAGCTGACAGTCTGTTCCTAATAGCAAAGTACATAGAGAAAACACAAGGAATGTTTTTGACATTTCAATCTACTATGTGAAGTCTACTACTGCAACTTGAAAGAAGACAAGTAAAAAGATAAAGCGTGCTTAAGGAGTCAAAGATTTCTGCATATCTCAGAGCTTCTTTATCTACAAATAGAATGAATACATGGTTGAATAATAAAATTACAGTTTATATTTCAAACTTTGTCCTAGAACCAAGGAAAAGTACACATGTAAGTGAGATTTGTGTTTCAGTATAAATACACATATCTCACAAGTACTTGTTCAATGCAACTGAGCTAGATTTTCTCTCTAGTATAGAAACATTAGCAAACTCATTGTTATTATTTTTATTGAAGCTATAATTCAAATTCTAGTTAGTTGTAGCAAACCAAAAATAATAAAATTATTTTTAAAAGTTTAAAATCACTGTCTTTATTTATTTGCTTCGTTTGTTTGCATTTTATACTGGGTTAATTATAATTCTTGTATGTTGTTAACAATAAACTGAAATAATTAATCAAGTTGTATTCAACCCCCCCTTCTGTAACACTTATCTTATTGAACATACCTCATGCATTCCTCATGATTTGAAGTTGCAGGGTGAGTTTTGCAGGCTATAAGACCCTTTTCACTAATCATTGGTACTCCTTGCATTTTATATCCTTCAAGAACAATTTCCTTTTGATTTTCTACATTGGTAGCTCCTGGTACCTCCTTGAAAGTATATTGTTCTTTCATAGTATTTTCTTGAGGTGTTGCAGCCATCTTCTTAGCCATTTAAAATTTTCTCTTTTTCTTAATTGGTTGTTCCACTACTTTGTCTTCCATATGCCACTCAATCTCTATTGGCCTTGCTATTTCTGCATTATCCTTTTCCAGTCTAGCAACATCCTTGAGTCTTGTAGTAATGGAAGCCTTCATTAATCGACTGTTATACATACGGGATTGTATGTATTCATCAATTGGTAAAAGAAGTAATCAACGGCTATATATGATACAGGTCGATTGATTACATGGACCCTAAAACTTCCATGTCATTGATTGATAAGTAACTTATCTATCAACATGTAACATTATCCACTGATAAACAAATATATCATCAATTGATATATTTATCCATCGATAGTTGAAAATATCCATTGATACATAAAATGTTTATCAATTGATTGTGGAAAAATCAATAGATTAACATAATCAATGGCTACAATTAAAAATAACATAAAGAAATAACTTGTCAGATATTTAAAATATTAAATATAGTTAAGTATACCTAAATCACAGACCAATCTATTGAAAGTAGATTCATCTAATAGTTTGGTAAAAATGTCTGCAAGTTGTCTTTCACTAGGGATAAAATGTAATTCAACAATATTATTCATTACATGTTCCTTAATGAAGTGATACCTTATGTCTATGTGCTTGGTCCTTGAGTGTTGAACTGGATTTTCAGTAATGACAATTGCACTTGTATTGTCACAGAATATTGGAATCTTGCTTAAATTAAATCCATAATCAAAAAATTGATTCCTCATCCATAACACTTATGAACAACTTCTAGCAACAATATATTCAGCCTCTGCTATAGATTTAGATATTAATTTTTTTTTGCTAAACCATGAAACAAGCTTATTTCCTATAAATTGACAAGTGTCTGTAGTACTTTTTCTTTCAATTCTGTAACCTGCATAGTCTGCATCTAAATAACCAATTAGATCAAATCTCGAGTCTCTAGGATACTAAATGCCAAGATTTGGTGTTCCCTTGAGATATCTGAATATTCTTTTTATTGCAATCAAATGAGATTCTCTAGGATCAGCCTGAAATCTAGCACAAAGACATGTAGCAAACATTATGTCTGGCCTACCAACAGTTAAATATAGTAATGAGGTAACCATGCCTCTATAACTTAAAATGTCCACTTTAACTTTCTTAGTATTCAATTCAAGTTTAGTTGTAGTGGCCATGAGAGTTTTTACAGAAAAACATTAATTTAAATCAAATATCCTTAATAAGTCAGAAATATATTTGGTTTTTGATTTATGAAAATACCATCTTTAAGTTGTTTGACTTTTAAACCAAGAAAATAAGTAATTTCACCCATCATGCTCATTTCATATTTACTCTGCATCAACTTAACAAACTTTTGACAAATTTTGTCATCAGTTGAGCTAAAAATAATGTCATGTACATGATTTGAATAAGTATAATAGAGCCTGACATTTCTATGAAAGAGAGTTTTATCAATAGTACCGCTTGTGAAGTGATTCTCAATCAAGAATTTTGAAAGTGTGTCATACTAGGCTATATGTGCTTACTTCAATCCATGCAATGCTTTGAAAAGATAGAACACAAATCCAGGATGAATAGGATCCACAAAACCAGGAGTTTGTTCCACATATATTTCTTCTTCTAATTCTCTACTGAGAAAATCACTCTTCACATCCATCTGGTAGCCTTGAAATTAGCATGGACAATATATTCTAGAAAGATTCTAATAGCTTCTAATCTTGCAACAGGTGCAAATGTTTCATCAAAATCTATGCCTTCTTCTTGGGAGTAGCCCTTTGCCACCAATTTGCTTTATTCCTTGTCACTATACCAGATTCATCCATTTTATTTCTGAATACCCATTTTGTACCANTACCAGATTCATCCATTTTGTTTCTGAACACCCATTTTGTACCAATGATAGACTTGTTCTTTGGTTTGGGCACCAGCTTCCATACCTTGTTTCTTTTAAACTGATTCAACTCTTCTTGCATAGCTATTATCCAATTAGGTTCATTCAAGGCTTCTTTAATCCTTTTTGGTTCTTCTTGAGACATGAAGTTGCTATACAAGCATTCATTTTGAGTTGCACTTCTAGTTTTAACACCATCATTTACCTTTCCAATGATCAACTTAAAGAGATGGCTTTTGGTCCATTTCCTTTGTAGAGGAAAATTTATCCTTGAGGACGATCCTTCATGATCAACACAAAGGGATGGATTTTGGTCCATTATGATCATTANAAAGAGATGGCTTTTGGTCCATTTCCTTTGTAGAGGAAAATTTATCCTTGAGGACGATCCTTCATGATCAACACAAAGGGATGGCTTTTGGTCCATTATGATCATTATGATGTGATTGACTATTTAAGAACCCTTCCCCTGAGATGGATACTATACTTGATGATTGTTGAGTAGAGTGATTATCCATTAAATGATTATCAATTGATGTATTATCAGTCGATTGATGATTGTCAACTGATAAGTTATCTGTTGGTGTATTGACATCAATTGATGGGGAATTTTTGGGTACATGATTTCTTGGAATATCCACATCATCATCACTTTTTTCACCATTGTCAGTTGATTCATTTTTAAAATGCAAAGAGTCATGGTATCCTTCATCAAACAACCCTTGAATTTTCTTATCATCAAAGTCTATATGTATGGATTCCATAACAATATGTAATCTAAGATTGTAGACTCTGTAAGCCTTGGTTGTTATTCTATATCCAACAAATATAGCTTCATCAACTTTGAATTCAAATTTCTTTTTTTACCATGATTCCTTAGGACAAAACATTTGCAGAAAAAAATATGAAGAAAATTTATTGTTAGCTTCTTGTCTTTCTTCATCAATTGATTTGGAGTTTTGCCTTGTAATTGATTAACCATGGAAATATTCTGAATGTAACAAGCAGTGTTGATTGCTTCTGCCCATAAGTATGTTCCATTTTTCCTCTCAACAGCTCCATTTTGCTGAGGAGTTCTAGGACCAGAGAAATGATGAATGATACCTTCT
Organism: Oenanthe javanica; assembly: GCA_008931105.1. Taxonomy (NCBI): domain Eukaryota; kingdom Viridiplantae; phylum Streptophyta; class Magnoliopsida; order Apiales; family Apiaceae; genus Oenanthe; species Oenanthe javanica. Next base: position 111,973 of record QRFB01000042.1, on the reverse strand, counting down.
TCTTCATAGAATTCTGTATTGTTGACTCTTAAATTCAGTACCATTCTCACTTCTTATTTTTTGACCTTCCATTCAGTGCCATTGTCAACATTCTTCACATGGATGATAATAAACTTGCTTGCCTCATCCTTAGAGTGTAGAAAATACACCCATGTGCTTCTTGTGAAGTCATCCACAATTACTAAGGCATATTTCTTTTTAGCAATTGACATGATATTGACTGGTCCAAATAAATCCATGTCCAATAATTTCAAAGGCTTATAAATTGATGATTCTGACTTGGACTTAAATGATGCTTTCCTTTGCTTTCCCTTCTGACAAGTATCACATGATCCATCCTTTGTGAATTCCATTTGTGGAATGCCTCTAACCAAATTCTTTCTAACCAACTGATTCATGACTTTGTGTTTTCCCAGTTTCACAAGTAGAAGGGGGGGTTGAATACTTGTGTGTCTTTTCTGCCTGATTTAAAATCAAATTAAAAACAAAACTCAAACATAAAGATATGAATAAGTACTGTTTGTATTATTGATTTATAAATACAAAACTCTCATAGGGTGTACACAAACCCTAGCAGCTTCTCTGTGTTTATCACAGCAACTCTCTCTATCTCTATGCTCTCACAAAAATATCACTCAGACAAATTATGCTTTGACTTCCACACTTTTACAATTAGGTTACATAGAGTTTATATAGAGAGCTACCTATCAACTAATAACAGAAAGATAAATTACAATAGGAATATAATTCCTAATTATTAGTTGACAGTTTCCTTCTAGAATTCTCTTTCTTTCCCATAGCATATCTGCAATATATTTATCTTGATCTTCGAAGACTTTCCATTCCTGTGATCTTCTTCCAAATTTATCCTCAACTGTATAGACTCTGAAATCTTCAGACTCTGATGATCTTCAGACTCTGATCACATGTAGACTCTGATAGATCACAGACTCTGATAGTCTATAGACTCTGATCACCTTCCAGACTCTGATCTTCATGCAGACTCTGGTTTCACTTTCTACAGAAATTCTTCTAAGTACAAGTAACATGAATGTTGACCATCTAGACTCTGATTATTCATTTCAGAGACTAGAAAGACTTATTACAGATAAACTAATCTAGACCCTGTTCTAGTATTTTGTACATCATCAAATGAATATATCCCTAACAATCTCCCCCTATTTATGCTTTATAAAATGTAAGCATAAATCAAGGTTTGATGATGTCAAAACTAAAGAATAAAACTAATAATCTAGAACAGTATAAAAGAATTAAAAAAGAAAAAGAATTACTTCTCATTTAATCTTCTCAAAGGCTGGATTGTTTTTCAAAAATGAATTCAGCATATTTTCCTCCATAATTGCCAGAGCTTCGCCAACAAATTTCTTCAACTTCTTCATTTCTTCACTTGAGCATTTGATTTGATAGTAAGCTTCTCTCAGATCATTTGCACTGCTTTCTTGATCTTTTAAGTCCTTCAACATCAGAACACTAACTTTCCCACTCATAGGCTGAAACCCAAAGTAATGACCCACACCTTCTTGAAATNCCTATCAACTAATAACAGAAAGATAAATTACAATAGGAATAGAATTCCTAATTATTAGTTGACAGTTTCCTTCTAGAATTCTCTTTCTTTCCCATAGCATATCTGCAATATATTTAGCTTGATCTTCGAAGACTTTCCGTTCCTGTGATCTTCTTCCAAATTTATCCTCAACTGTATAGACTCTGAAATCTTCAGACTCTGATGATCTTCAGACTCTGATCACATGTAGACTCTGATAGATCACAGACTCTGATAGTCTATAGACTCTGATCACCTTCCAGACTCTGATCTTCATGCAGACTCTGGTTTCACTTTCTACAGAAATTCTTCTAAGTACAAGTAACATGAATGTTGACCATCTAGACTCTGATTATTCATTTCAGAGACTAGAAAGACTTATTACAGATAAACTAATCTAGACCCTGTTCTAGTATTTTGTACATCATCAAATGAATATATCCCTAACAATCTCCCCCTATTTATGCTTTATAAAATGTAAGCATAAATCAAGGTTTGATGATGTCAAAACTAAAGAATAAAACTAATAATCTAGAACAGTATAAAAGAATTAAAAAAGAAAAAGAATTACTTCTCATTTAATCTTCTCAAAGGCTGGATTGTTCTTCAAAAATGAGTTTAGCATATTTTCTTCCACAATTGCAAGAGCTTCACCAACAAACTTCTTTAATTTCTTCATTTCTTCATTTGAACATTTAATTTGACAGTAAGCTGCTCTCAGATCATTTGCACTGCTTTCTTGATCTTTTAAGTCCTTCAACATCAGAACACTAACTTTCCCACTCATAGGCTGAAACCCAAAGTAATGACCCACACCTTCTTGAAATTTAATATGTTTTTCTTCCAATGGCATGACTTGATCATTTCCCTCCGTATCAACATATTTTAAAGAAAATTTGCCCATTTGTCGATTTGCCTGTCTGTGCAAAATCAGCTTCCTATCAATCTCCTTGAACCATTTGTGTGTGACAGCTTCTTTGCTCTTGTTAACTTCATAAGCAATTTGAAGTAGGAATCTAATGTACTGTAGTTCCTCAGCCTGTTTGAAAAAGATAAAATTTGATTGGCTAATCCATCTTACACTTCCACCTTCTAAGAAATATACCAGCATCTCATTCTTCACCTTTTCTGTGCCTCCCTGTCCTTGTATCTTTCTTTCAAAAACATTATAAACAATTTGAGCAGACACCACTTTGTTTAGATACTTCTGTGTGATCTTCTCAAACTGCCTATCTGTTAAGGATTGAGGATCCCTGGTTAGAGTGGACGTTCTGTCAATGTCAGATTCTTCAAAACCTCCAAGACCTGTCTTCCTTTTAGCTCTAAGTTGCAGATTTGACTGACTACACTTCCAGTATGAAGGTTTTTGAGTTTGATCAGAGTCTGACTTATTTCTTTGCTTATCAGAGTCTGACTTAGACTCTGATTTCCCATGTCTAGTCCCTGACTGATGTGTT
>QRFB01000042.1:70268-82493 GCA_008931105.1 Oenanthe javanica | reverse complement strand
TTAAACTCATGAATCCTAGCATGCAATCTTATTCTTAGCAATCAATTAAGCATTTAAGTCCTAAGATGTTAACATGCTGACATGAATATAATACATTTCAATGCATAATTATCATACAGTTCTGAATTAGATAAAAGTATACTAGTTAGAATGCGTACTTGTGAAGTGCTTAGTGATTCATCTCTAGTGTTGGTCATTGATGCCAGATATTCATTTGGTTCATCACTGTCACTGATAGAATCATCCTTGCATTTAACTTCATCAACAAATGCTATCCCTTGCTGCATCCTCACTAATGCCTGATATTCCTACTTCAACCNCTTCAACCCAACATAATGTCTGTCATCTTTTGCTTGTACAGGCTTCTTCAAACTGTGTAGCAAAACCCCTGATCTTGTCTTCTATAATCAACCATCCCTGTCTTGCAACCGCCTCTTGAACTGTACTTGAAAATCTCCTTCATGGAATCTATAGGTAAACACCTTAGATTTAGAATTGGGATTCCATCTGAATCTGATGTCACTGAACTTCCTGTTGCCCTGCAGACTTGACTTACAGTCCAGTTCTCAAGTTATTCCAAAGTGTCAAATTCATATGCAACACCTTGACCACTACCTCGAGCTACTACATCTTCAATTCAGCTTCTTGGATCATTTCGTTTCTATTCCGAGGTTCTCAACCTTGACTTCAATCAATTTTGGTTCGTGGGTCACAAATACAGTGGATATGCTAACAACCTGTTTTACCAAATATTATCTTCTTCAGTTTTTATTTTAGTTCATAGGCCTTCAGCAAATACAGTTCTTTTACAGACAATGTGGTTGTATCATTAAATCCCTGTTGGCTGTAATCCCTATGTTCCAGATGATCTGTAATGTTAGCACGAACTCCTTGTAGAAAAATCTTCATCTTCTTCTAGAGAACCCTCAAATTAATATTTATGAAAAATTTAAATTTACAGAACTTTTAATTTTCTTAGAAAATAAATTAAACAAAAATAAAAATTTACAAATAAATTAATTCTCAAGAATTTCGAATTTTCTTAAAAATTAAAATATTGTAAATTAATACTTAAGAAAAATTTAATTTTCAAGAAATTTAAATTTCCTACAAAAATAAATAAATCTATCATAAAAATTAAAGAGTACAAAACGTTAAGTAGACCCAACTAGCATCAGAGGCGCTTCAGCATTGTTTCGGTACAATATTAACCATCGGGGACATGGCTTAGTCAAACTAGTCAATTCACATGAATTAAATTCCCTGACTTGGAAAAACAGCTTCTGCGCGTGAATCCAAAATTTGACAAAACTTGTCCACTTGCATGGTCAATATATGGCGTGTGTAAACACTTGCTTCTGCAACACACCAACTAATACTCAAACAAGCTGCTGCAGCAATTCGAAAATGGACCAAGTAAAATCAATTTAAATTATAAAAATAAATCTATTTAAATTTCAATTATAAATTTATTTAAATTAAATTTATAAAATAAATTTAATTAAATTAAGTTTATGAAATAAACTTATTCAAGTTTAAATAATAAACTCATATAAAATAAATTTTTAAAATAAATTTATTTAAATTAAATTTATAAACTAAATTTATTTAGATTCAAATTTATAAAATAAATTTATTTAACAAGGCCACTCCTCATTCTGAGTTCAAACAGCTTCCGCCTAGCGAGCTTCACTGAGTTAATGGATCTTGATTTGTATATAAATCAGTTAGCTCTGATACCAATTGTTAGGCCCCGGAAGTATCGTAGAAGGGGGGGTTGAATACGATACTCACTAAATTAAAAAATTCTTTCGAATCTTTTGTGGATAAATAATTTAGAGTTCGGTTAGTGGGCTTGTGTTCTTGAGGTGAATAGTATTTACGGAGCTGCTTACTAATTTTCTGTGTTTAGGATTAATCAGTTCGGTTCTAGAAAATTAGCAGTAAAATAAACAACACAAGATTCGGGGAATATATCATTTGATAAATATAAACCCTGAGGTTGCTACACCCGGCCAACAAATCCGGTCCGAAGAACAAGTTCTTCGCTGCTTAACAAAAATATAACTCTCAATTTCCTATACAAGTATTTCTAGATCAGTACAAAGGAAACTAAGACCGTAGAGAGTGATATATAGTGGCCCTGAACATTTTCCGTTAAGGGACCGACCACTAATACATCTCCGGTGAAGAGGTATAGATTTTTCTGGGTGTTCTCTCCTCTCCGGCTTTGCCTTCTCTCTCTCTGGATATTTTTGTTGTGTTGTAGAAGACTTCTCCAAATGAATGGCTCTGCTTCAATATATGTGTAGGCTTTTTCAGTACAGCTACGTGGCTTCATGTGGTCCAAGTAACTGAGCTGCTTCTCACTTCTTGAATTAACAACCGTCGAGACATTTGATTTATAACCATCGGTGAGTCTGTTGATAACCATCGAGACTGAAATAAATCACTTAATACAATTCTGCTCAAGGATATCAATGATAGGTGGCATGCTGTGGCTGGCTGTAGATTAAACAATCTTAAACCTCAACTATCGAAGTGCCATAACTATCGAATGACTTAACCGTCGATGGAATAAATAATCTGGATATTTATCTGAGTACCTTAACTATCGAGATGCTGTAACCGTCGGTCAATTAAGACGAAACAGTCAAACCCAATAACTATCGACTCAAAATAAATTATTAAACCATAACCGTCGAGTGAAATGAAATTAATAATATATCCAAAATGGTAACCGTCGAGATGTGCTAACCGTCGGTAAATAAGACGAAATAGCCAAACAGCTGAAACCCAACCGTCGGAAATAAGACAAAACAGTCAAACAGCTAATCACCAACCGTCGGTAAATAAGACAAAACAGTCAAACAGCTAAAACCAACTATCGGTAGTTCACCTTAGCCGTTTTTCCAACGATTCAAAGCTCTGTAATATTTCTTTTCACTGCAACCAAGTTAATAAATTTACCTTTACTACTTGAACTTGATTTTCTCTGAGCTTTAGCACACAACGGTTATACAGCCAATTCTTTTCTAACATAGATGCAGTTCTCAATTCCTTTTGTGCTGACGTTTAGTGCAACTGGTCTGGTTCACAAACGACTAACACGAACTTGATCTTCACATCTTCTTGACTATTCAATTGGCCCTGTTTCTCTAGCTGTTAAGAAGTGCTTCTATTGTAAGTACATTGGAATCCTCTGGCACTTATGCTGAACCATAAACATATCTGAAACCCTGAACATCTTCGAACTTTATCCTTCACTGAAGTCTGTACATATGAATGAACTTCCTCCAGCAATCTATAATAGACTCCAAGATTCCATCTAATATTTTGATTCTTTGTATTTGCCGTATATTCTATCTTCTCGATTCCTGTACTTGAGCTCTGCAATTCATTGCTTGACTAATTTGCAGATTTTGATCACTAGAATCTTCCTGGTACTTTGACATCTGCTTCACTGCTTCCACATCCTTGAATACTTCAACCTTTATTCTTCACTGAGGCATGAACATATTAATGAACTTCTTCCAGTGAGCTAATGCTTCAAGTCTGTAGATTTCTTCTTTATCCTTTGTCTTTACCAAGTCTTCATGTCTTCCTGATTCCGGTGATAACTTCATATTATTTACACGTCCTGTTCTTGTGTTGAGTTATAACCCTATGTTACATATAGGTCTATACATACAGCCTTTCACTTTCATCTTTAGACAATTCAGAAAAGTTTGTATCTAGTACAAGATTTGATGATGAACTAGCTTCTTCATCTTCATGGTTGGCCATTAGAGCTAGATTGATGAATTTTTCAGAATCACTGTCCTTAGTAGCCCAATCTTTCTTTTCAGTCACAAAAGCCTTTTCTTTTTATTTGAGAAGGTCAAAGTACTTTTTTTATAGTCAATGCCATCCTATGACTTTGCCTTCTTTTCTTGTTTTGGCTTTCTGCATTTATTTGAGAAATGATCAGCCAATCCACAATTGTAACATTTGAATTTAGATCTATCAACCAAATTTTTGTTTTGGTTGTCAATCCTAAACTGAGATCCAGGCTTTTGAGCATTTGGATTCCTCTTGAATTTCAACTTTGGAAACTTCCTCGATAGAAATGCAAGGTGCTCATCAATTTCATCTAAATCATCCTGAGAACATGCTTCAAATTCTTCATATTTTCCCTTTCCCTTTCCTTTGAATAACTCTTCAACAGCATCATTAGACACCATGCTAATACCTTTTACACAACCATTTTCACTATTACCCTTCTTGTCCTCATTCCCTTTGACCACTAAAGCCACAATCTTGTCTTTTCTTTGACTCTTCTCAATATCTTCATCTTGTTGTATTTCCAACTCATACGTTTTGAGAATACCATAGAGTTTCTCAAGAGTAAAATCCTTGAAGTCCTGAGATTTTCTAATGCAGACAGTCATTTGTTTCCATTCTTTTGGAAGAGATCTAAGAAATTTCAAGTTTGTATCCTTGGTTGTATAAACCCTACCATATAGTTTTAGTCCATTCAAAAGCTTTTAGAACCTACTACATGTATCAATGATGGACTCACCACTCTTAAAATGAAAGGATTCATATTTTTAAATCAAGAGTTGCATCTTGTTTTTCCTGACTTGTTCAGTTCCTTCACATAGAGTTTGAAGAGTATCTCATACCTCCTTGAATGTTGTGCAGTTGATAACATTGTCAAACATATCTTTATACAAACCATTGAATATGATATTCATGGCCTTTTTATCCTTTAGCACCTCATTTTCATCCTCTTCTATGAACTCAGTGATGAGTTTTGGAACATGTTTGTCAAATGCAAGAGTTTCATCAGGGTTTACACCTGTGACCAGCTTCATGAGAACATGAGGACCTTTCTCGATCTATGCAGTTAACATAGGAAGGGTCAAAAGAAAGTAGATGTAGTTGTATTTTTACTTTCCATGCAAAATATTCAACTTTTTCCAATACTGGAATCTTCACACCTGAATTTTTTTGGCCCATATTGACTTGCTCTTGATCTTAAAACTTTTTGTATGTTGAAAGCCTATGCTCTGATACCAATTATTATTCTCAGAACAATATCAATATGTATTTGTAGAAGAAGGGTTGAATACAAATAGTAAAACTTTTTCTTGAGTTCTTAGTATTTGTTCTTAGACTGAATATTTAGAGAAATATTTTTATGAACAATAACAACTGAAATGTAAATTGAACAAGACATTAAAAATTACTGATGGATTGGTTTTTCCATTAGTGTATATATTTGCTCAAATAATATAGGTTTATAAAAATATAACATATTTTTACAAAATTAGAAAATAAACCAATTGTTCTTACAAAGTACTCTAAGGCTTGAACAGTTCATTCACAAAAATATTCTAACTTAGTTATTTTCTAACAATGCTACCACACTTGTTTATATAATACAAGTGTGTTTACTATCTCGAGAATAGATTAAAACAAAGTATATATTCATAGAATGTTACTAAACTATCTTTCCTATTTTCCTTTTGCTATTTTGAGTAAGTTCTTTAACCTAGGAAAAACAGCTTCATTTGAGTCTTTACATTTAGAATAGACTGTCTTCCATAACAGTACTTTAGTCTGAAGATTCCTGACATTTTGTCTCTTTGTGCAGTCTCTATCAATTGATAATTTGTTGTTAAGCATATCAATGATTTTTCCTTGCATCCATCAACTGATGTTCTTATTCAATTGATCTTGATATCAATAGATTGATAATTGCTGTTGACTTATCGATTGATAGATGTTATCAATCGATATATCAATAGAATGGTATTCACATCAGTTGATGGTCTTCAATCTTTGACTTGACTTGTTATCAATCGATCCTTGTTAGGAATCTATATTTGAAGTTGTAGAAAAAGAAGTTTATAATGTTGTAGAAACTTTTAAAAATGATAAGGATGTAGTTGATGAATAGCGTGAGAATGAAATAACTAAAGAAGAAACTGATGTGACTGAAAATATAGCTAGTGAAACTAGGGAAGAAACTAATCCTAGTGAGCCTGGTACTCTAACTTTCAATATTTATGATCCTAGAGTGTGTGTAAAACATAATGTAACGTAGTATGTAATAGTGATAACGATAACTCAACTAAGAAACAAAGACAAATAAATAATAATAATAATAATATGCAGCACATGAATCCAGAAGGACATGTAAACAGAAATCATACATACATCATTGCAGAGCATTCAAGATGAAAGGCTTACTGGACGTCAGTGAGAGAAGTTCATTAAAATGTTCAGGCCTCAGTAAGGAATAAGATTTCAGAAGTTTTCAGACTAAAGACGCTGTAATGATTTATGTATAAATGTCAAAGGGTTTCAGTGATTAGAAGCAATGGAACAATCCAAAGTTAGTCAGCTGAAACAGAACAGAAATCAAGGCAATTCAATTCAGTGCTAGTCATTTGTGAACCAGAACAGTGCACTAAGCGTTAGCATAAGAAGAAAAGAATTGTCTTGGTTAATCAGAAGAAAATCAGTTGATCAATCCAGAAAAATGAAAATCAAGTAGTAATTACTTCAAGCACTTCAAGAAATTGGTTAAGTCAAGTAATACTACATTTGGTGGCTCCTGTACTCTTGAAGTACTCTAGAGGCGCAACCAACCTTGTAAAGTTAAGTCAAGTTAAAGAGAAGGTTTGTGGCACCTACACAAGGGAATGAGAGTGCAGGCTCAATAAAAGAGTTGTGACGCAACATAAAAAGCTTGAGGCGCAACAAAAGTTATTTGATGTGTTAGGAATATATTCATTTGATGATGTACAAAATTCTAGAACACGAGTTAGCTTAGTTTATTTGCAATAAATCTTTCTAGTCTCTGAAATGTATAATCAGAGTCTAGATAGTCAATATTCGTGTTACTTGTACTTAGAAGAATTTCTGCAAAAAGTAAAGCCAGAGTCTGCATGAAGATCAGAGTCTGGAAGGTGATCATAGTCTATAGACTATCGGAGTCTAAAATCTGTCAGAATCTACAAATGATCAGAGTCTATAGTCTATCGGAGTCTATAGTCTGGCAGAGTCTGAAGATTTCAGAGTCTATAAACTTAAAGCTAAATTTGGAAGATGATCACATATAAGGGAAGTCTTCGAAGATAAAGCCAAAGATATTGCAGATATGCTATAAAAAGGAAAAAGAATTGTAGAAGGAAACTATCAACTAATAATTAGGAATTCTATTCATATTGTAATTTATCTTTCTATTATTAGTTGATAGGCAGCTCTCTATATAAACTCTATGTAACCTAATTGTAAAGTTGTGGAAGTCGAAGCATAATTTGTCTGAGTGAAACTTTGTGAGTGCATAGAAATAGAGAGAGTTGATGTGATAAACACAGAGAAACTGCTAGGGTTTGTGTACACCCTATGAGAGTTTTGTATTTATAAATCAATAATACAAACAGTACTTCTTCATATCTTTGTGTTTGATCTTTGTTCTTAATTCATATCTATTTATTGATATTGAGTTGATTTTAAATCAGGCAGAAAATNTCTTTATCCTTTGTCTTTACCAAGTCTTCATGTCTTCCTGATTCCGGTGATAACTTCATATTATTTACACGTCCTGTTCTTGTGTTGAGTTATAACCCTATGTTACATATAGGTCTATACATACAGCCTTTCACTTTCATCTTTAGACAATTCAGAAAAGTTTGTATCTAGTACAAGATTTGATGATGAACTAGCTTCTTCATCTTCATGGTTGGCCATTAGAGCTAGATTGATGAATTTTTCAGAATCACTGTCCTTAGTAGCCCAATCTTTCTTTTCAGTCACAAAAGCCTTTTCTTTTTATTTGAGAAGGTCAAAGTACTTTTTTTATAGTCAATGCCATCCTATGACTTTGCCTTCTTTTCTTGTTTTGGCTTTCTGCATTTATTTGAGAAATGATCAGCCAATCCACAATTGTAACATTTGAATTTAGATCTATCAACCAAATTTTTGTTTTGGTTGTCAATCCTAAACTGAGATCCAGGCTTTTGAGCATTTGGATTCCTCTTGAATTTCAACTTTGGAAACTTCCTCGATAGAAATGCAAGGTGCTCATCAATTTCATCTAAATCATCCTGAGAACATGCTTCAAATTCTTCATATTTTCCCTTTCCCTTTCCTTTGAATAACTCTTCAACAGCATCATTAGACACCATGCTAATACCTTTTACACAACCATTTTCACTATTACCCTTCTTGTCCTCATTCCCTTTGACCACTAAAGCCACAATCTTGTCTTTTCTTTGACTCTTCTCAATATCTTCATCTTGTTGTATTTCCAACTCATACGTTTTGAGAATACCATAGAGTTTCTCAAGAGTAAAATCCTTGAAGTCCTGAGATTTTCTAATGCAGACAGTCATTTGTTTCCATTCTTTTGGAAGAGATCTAAGAAATTTCAAGTTTGTATCCTTGGTTGTATAAACCCTACCATATAGTTTTAGTCCATTCAAAAGCTTTTAGAACCTACTACATGTATCAATGATGGACTCACCACTCTTAAAATGAAAGGATTCATATTTTTAAATCAAGAGTTGCATCTTGTTTTTCCTGACTTGTTCAGTTCCTTCACATAGAGTTTGAAGAGTATCTCATACCTCCTTGAATGTTGTGCAGTTGATAACATTGTCAAACATATCTTTATACAAACCATTGAATATGATATTCATGGCCTTTTTATCCTTTAGCACCTCATTTTCATCCTCTTCTATGAACTCAGTGATGAGTTTTGGAACATGTTTGTCAAATGCAAGAGTTTCATCAGGGTTTACACCTGTGACCAGCTTCATGAGAACATGAGGACCTTTCTCGATCTATGCAGTTAACATAGGAAGGGTCAAAAGAAAGTAGATGTAGTTGTATTTTTACTTTCCATGCAAAATATTCAACTTTTTCCAATACTGGAATCTTCACACCTGAATTTTTTTGGCCCATATTGACTTGCTCTTGATCTTAAAACTTTTTGTATGTTGAAAGCCTATGCTCTGATACCAATTATTATTCTCAGAACAATATCAATATGTATTTGTAGAAGAAGGGTTGAATACAAATAGTAAAACTTTTTCTTGAGTTCTTAGTATTTGTTCTTAGACTGAATATTTAGAGAAATATTTTTATGAACAATAACAACTGAAATGTAAATTGAACAAGACATTAAAAATTACTGATGGATTGGTTTTTCCATTAGTGTATATATTTGCTCAAATAATATAGGTTTATAAAAATATAACATATTTTTACAAAATTAGAAAATAAACCAATTGTTCTTACAAAGTACTCTAAGGCTTGAACAGTTCATTCACAAAAATATTCTAACTTAGTTATTTTCTAACAATGCTACCACACTTGTTTATATAATACAAGTGTGTTTACTATCTCGAGAATAGATTAAAACAAAGTATATATTCATAGAATGTTACTAAACTATCTTTCCTATTTTCCTTTTGCTATTTTGAGTAAGTTCTTTAACCTAGGAAAAACAGCTTCATTTGAGTCTTTACATTTAGAATAGACTGTCTTCCATAACAGTACTTTAGTCTGAAGATTCCTGACATTTTGTCTCTTTGTGCAGTCTCTATCAATTGATAATTTGTTGTTAAGCATATCAATGATTTTTCCTTGCATCCATCAACTGATGTTCTTATTCAATTGATCTTGATATCAATAGATTGATAATTGCTGTTGACTTATCGATTGATAGATGTTATCAATCGATATATCAATAGAATGGTATTCACATCAGTTGATGGTCTTCAATCTTTGACTTGACTTGTTATCAATCGATCCTTGTTAGGAATCTATATTTGAAGTTGTAGAAAAAGAAGTTTATAATGTTGTAGAAACTTTTAAAAATGATAAGGATGTAGTTGATGAATAGCGTGAGAATGAAATAACTAAAGAAGAAACTGATGTGACTGAAAATATAGCTAGTGAAACTAGGGAAGAAACTAATCCTAGTGAGCCTGGTACTCTAACTTTCAATATTTATGATCCTAGAGTGTGTGTAAAACATAATGTAACGTAGTATGTAATAGTGATAACGATAACTCAACTAAGAAACAAAGACAAATAAATAATAATAATAATAATATGCAGCACATGAATCCAGAAGGACATGTAAACAGAAATCATACATACATCATTGCAGAGCATTCAAGATGAAAGGCTTACTGGACGTCAGTGAGAGAAGTTCATTAAAATGTTCAGGCCTCAGTAAGGAATAAGATTTCAGAAGTTTTCAGACTAAAGACGCTGTAATGATTTATGTATAAATGTCAAAGGGTTTCAGTGATTAGAAGCAATGGAACAATCCAAAGTTAGTCAGCTGAAACAGAACAGAAATCAAGGCAATTCAATTCAGTGCTAGTCATTTGTGAACCAGAACAGTGCACTAAGCGTTAGCATAAGAAGAAAAGAATTGTCTTGGTTAATCAGAAGAAAATCAGTTGATCAATCCAGAAAAATGAAAATCAAGTAGTAATTACTTCAAGCACTTCAAGAAATTGGTTAAGTCAAGTAATACTACATTTGGTGGCTCCTGTACTCTTGAAGTACTCTAGAGGCGCAACCAACCTTGTAAAGTTAAGTCAAGTTAAAGAGAAGGTTTGTGGCACCTACACAAGGGAATGAGAGTGCAGGCTCAATAAAAGAGTTGTGACGCAACATAAAAAGCTTGAGGCGCAACAAAAGTTATTTGATGTGTTAGGAATATATTCATTTGATGATGTACAAAATTCTAGAACACGAGTTAGCTTAGTTTATTTGCAATAAATCTTTCTAGTCTCTGAAATGTATAATCAGAGTCTAGATAGTCAATATTCGTGTTACTTGTACTTAGAAGAATTTCTGCAAAAAGTAAAGCCAGAGTCTGCATGAAGATCAGAGTCTGGAAGGTGATCATAGTCTATAGACTATCGGAGTCTAAAATCTGTCAGAATCTACAAATGATCAGAGTCTATAGTCTATCGGAGTCTATAGTCTGGCAGAGTCTGAAGATTTCAGAGTCTATAAACTTAAAGCTAAATTTGGAAGATGATCACATATAAGGGAAGTCTTCGAAGATAAAGCCAAAGATATTGCAGATATGCTATAAAAAGGAAAAAGAATTGTAGAAGGAAACTATCAACTAATAATTAGGAATTCTATTCCTATTGTAATTTATCTTTCTGTTATTAGTTGATAGGCAGCTCTCTATATAAACTCTATGTAACCTAATTGTAAAGTTGTGGAAGTCGAAGCATAATTTGTCTGAGTGAAACTTTGTGAGTGCATAGAAATAGAGAGAGTTGATGTGATAAACACAGAGAAACTGCTAGGGTTTGTGTACACCCTATGAGAGTTTTGTATTTATAAATCAATAATACAAACAGTACTTCTTCATATCTTTGTGTTTGATCTTTGTTCTTAATTCATATCTATTTATTGATATTGAGTTGATTTTAAATCAGGCAGAAAATACACCCAAGTATTCAACCCCCCCTTCTACTTGTGCAACTGGGAAAACAATTGGTATCAAAGCCTAATGTTTAAAATCGATTAAAGATATCTGGAAACAAAGATGGAAATTTTAAGATTCATATGCTTAAGAGAAACGAGTTCACTCACTGGAAGGTTAAGATGCTGCACCATTTGGAAGCAACAGACCCTCACTATCTTGACAGGATTAATGAAGGACCCTTTGTGCCCTTAAAAATTGTGCCTCAAATCAATGAGGAAGGCAAAATAACTGAAGAACACCTCGTTGAGAAACCAAAGGCTGAATGGACAAAAGAGGACAAAGAAAATGTCCTTAAGGAGGCAAAAGTAAAGAACATTCTCTTTAACAGTTTAGATTCTGTTCTAACTAACTGTGTCATATCATGCAAGACTGCTAAGGAGATGTGGACAAAACTTGAGGTGCACTGTCAAGGGACTAAAGATGTCAAGAAGAATGCTAGGTCTTTGCTCATTCAAGAGTATGAGTACTTTGAAGCAAAATCTGGAGAATCTATCACTGAGATGTATGATAGGTTTACAAAACTCTTGAATGAGATGTCTATGCTTGGTAAGGTTTATGAGTCTGAAGATACAAACACCAAGTTTCTAAGAGCACTTCCTGTAGAGTGAGACAATAAGACTACAGCCATAAGGGAAGCTAGAGATTTGGATGAACTAACTCTAGAAGAATTGTATGGCAGACTCAAGACATATGATTTGGAGATG
>QRFB01000042.1:49453-63579 GCA_008931105.1 Oenanthe javanica | reverse complement strand
TAAAACTCTAAACCTACAAACCTTCTATCTACAATGCTTCATTTTTTGGTGGTGAAATGGTGCAGGAAAAAGTAATGGAGAGTCCCCCTGCACCTACCCAAGTCACCCAATCCCCTTCAATTACACAATCTTCCAAACCAAAATCCAAAAAGAAACCAACCTCTGGTGTCTCTCAACAGGCACCAGTTGTAAAGAGGAGAAAATTGATTCAAACTAGGCTTATAGATGAGCACAGTGATGAGGAGCTCAACCCTCTAGAGAAGCAAGTTGTTGAAGGACTTTCTTTGTTAAAGGAAGGTCATGATACACTTGATTCTACCCTTCAAGCCAAGTTTGTAGACTCTAAAAAGGCTACAGACTCTGACCAACCTAGGAATGCACCTCAGGATTCTCAAATTACATCTCCTGAGAAATCTTTTGCTCAGAAATACAGAAGGTTAAGGAAGGCTTATTCTGCGCACACACACAAGCCTACTATTATTAGTAACCCTGTTTTGTAGGAAACAGATACTCCCAAGGCTCCTGCAGGGCTAGACTCTGAAAGCAAGAAATCACCTGAACCAGAGTCTAATGTTGAGTCAGAGTCTAGACTGCCTTTAGACTCCGATCATGAGACATTTTGGGAAGGAATGCCATTGGATGCAGCCTCATGTCTTATTGATGAAATCATTACTCCAAGCGATGAGGTACTGCTATTCCTATATCCTTTGGTGGAATTGGTAGAAGATCTAGAAAAATATCAGACTAAATCTCAAGTCTCGGATTTTCTTTCAACCTATGAAACCCTAAGGAAGAGAATGGAACAGGAGCTACAACTGTCTACACAGGATGTGGTCAAAAATCTATATAGCTACCTATTCAACTCTTTATTCTAAGAAAAAGCAGCTGGGCTCATAGAAGGCAGAACAATTGAAGTTCTCAATGCACTAGGTGTGCCAGACTCTGAACAGCAAATCACAAAGAAGCCTAAAAACCTTCAGATCTACAAAAGGAGAGAATTAGAGTCTGTTGTNGATTGTAATGGTTCAGACTCTGTTGCTGCTCACCCCTTGGTGGAAACCCCTAGCCTTCAGACATATGAAAGGGTTCCCCTCTATCAAGGTGGTTCAGGTATTGAAGAACAATGTTTATCTCTCAACCCCTCTTCTGTAGGATTCTTGAGTGCACCCTCCCCAATGAGTGAAAAAATATCTGAGAGGCTGGCACTGGTCCAGGGAAAAGGAGAGGTAGAAAAGGCTGTAGGGAGCCTGAGTGAGATTGAGAAAGTGGGTGCCCAACCCCACTGTGAGAATGAGAGATTAGGGTCGCATGAACCTTGCTTTACTTATTGGGATCAAGATTTTCCAAAGAGTTGGTCCAATGAGTTGGAGCAGGGGATGGATGAAAATTCACTTTGTTTGATTGTGTAGATTGGCAAAAAGAAGGAGGCTCTTGTTGCTCAGAAGTCATTTACACAGAAACCACAACATCATCTCGTGGATTCTCTAGCAAGGAGAGCAGATAGAGTCATGGAGGCTTTGGTGGATAACCCTGTCACTTTAACTGAGGTTGCAACATTGAAGTCAAAAGAACCACTTTTGATCATGCCTATAAGGGCTCGACTTCTAGAGTCTAAAGTCTCTGATCACTCTCAGGAGGAGTCAAGGTCTATAGTCTCGATTGCAGTTTCAGAGTCTACACCACCACCAGAGTCTACACCTCATCTTACATCACTTGAGCCTGTTGCTGAGGAGTGCACTTCTGACGATGATGATCAAGTTCAACCTTCTTTTGTCTATTTTGATCAAGTGTTTCCTCAGTCTTGGGAGTCTACACAGAAAAGAGGCATCACTGATAAAGATTCTTTTGCATGTATTTTGGAAATTTATAAATCTGAGAGACTGAAAGCTTTTCAGAAAAAATCATTTCTCCAGGAACATGGCCATTACCCTGGTGAAGAAGATCAAGCTTTGGATGGAAATGTTAAAGCTGGGACAGAGAGTGTTGCTGCACAATTGGCTAGTGTGGTCAAAGATATCTCTCATATTCAAACCAAACTTACTGGTGTTGACAATACTACCTCTCTGCTCAGTACCAAGTTTGACAGAATTGACTGCCTTCAATTATCCAAAGAGGTAGCCTTCAAGGATGCTCTTGCTGCTATCACTTCTACTCAAGCTTCTCTCCAATCAACAGTCTCTTCTTTAACCACCAAGGTTGATTCAGTCCTTGCAGCCCAGGCCAATATCTCCACAGTTCTTGAACAGATTCTTTTGACTATTACTGGTTATGATGATGTCAAAAAGGGGGAGAAGAGAGTTGAATCTTCCTCCAAGAGAAATAAGGATGATACATGCAGAGATGATAAAAGTGGAGTTACAAGGAGGAGATATGGTGATGATGGAGATGGTTTTCATGGTTCTAGGGGTCCTGGTGATGTATCACTCAAGCATTCTGGAGTGGCTGTATTATCAAAATCTCAAACACATCAGTCAGGGACTGGANAACACATCAGTCAGGGACTAGACATGGGAAATCAGAGTCTAAGTCAGACTCTGATAAGCAAAGAAAGAAGTCAGACTCTGATCAAACTCAAGAACCTTCATACTGGAAGTGCAGTCAATCAAATCTGCAACTTAGAGCTAAAAAGAAGATAGGTCTTGGAGGTTTTGAAGAATCTGACATTGACAGAACATCTACTCTAACCAGGGATCCTCAACCCTTGACAGATAGGCAGTTTGAGAAGATCACACAGAAGAACTTAAATAAAGTGGTGTCTGCTCAAATTGTTTATAATATTTTTGAAAGGGAGATGCAAGGAGGACAAGGAGGCACATAAAAGGTGAAGAATGAGATACTGGTTTATTTTTTAGATGGTGGATCAACTAGATGGATAAGTCAATCAAACTTTATATTTTTCAAACAGGCTGAGGAATTGCAGTATATTAGATTTCTCCTTCAGATTGCTTATGAAGTTAACAAGAGCAAAGAAGCTGTCACACACAAATGGTTCAAGGAGATTGATAGGAAGCTGATTTTGCACAGACAGGCAAATCGACAAATGGGCAAATTTTCTTTAAAATATGTTGATACTGAGGGAAATGATCAAGTCATGCCATTGGAAGAAAAACAGATTAAATTTCAAGAAGGTGTGGGTCATTACTTTGGGTTTCAGCCTATGAGTGGAAAAGTTAGTGTTCTGATGTTGAAGGACTTAAAAGATCAAGAAAGCAGTGCAAATGATCTGAGAGCAGCTTACTGTCAAATCAAATGTTCAAGTGAAGAAATGAAGAAATTGAAGATATTTATTGGTGAAGCTCTTGCAATTGTGGATGACAATATGCTCAATTCATTTTTGTAGAATAATCCAGCCTTTGAGAAGATCAATTAAGAAGTAATTCTTTTTCCTTTATAAATCTTTCATACTGTTCTAGACTAATTATTTTATTCTTTAGTTTTGACATCATCAAACCTGGATTTATGCTTACATTTTATAAAGCATAAATAAGGGGATATTGTTAGGAATATATTCATTTTATGATGTACAAAATTCTAGAACATGAGTTAGCTTAGTTTATTTGAAATAAATCTTTCTAGTCTCTGAAATGTATAATCAGAGTCTAGATAGTCAATATTCGTGTTAATTGTACTTAGAAGAATTTCTGCAGAAAGTAAAGTCAGAGTGTGCATGAAGATCTGAGTTTGCATGAAGATCAGAACGTAAACGAATTCTTGGGAATGTTTTTAAGTCATTTAGTGGCGCCTATACAAGGAAACAACTGTATAGGCGCAACTAACTTGATCTAGTGGCGCAACAAAGGTTTTATGGTGCTATAAGAATATCCAAGGCGCAACAAAGATTCATGTGACGCCTACTCTCCACTCTACATGTACAAGGCACAACAAAGGACTTAATACATTATTGGAAATCATTTTCCAAAAAGCCTAAATAATATATATGGGTGAAAATAAATATGGACAATAAGGGAATTCATTCATCTTCAACACAAAGATATACAGACGGGAACTCCATTAAAGCTAAAGATTAAACTCACCCAATTGTATTTCTGTTGTAACATTGATTGAACCCATTAAAGGTAATCATACTGATTAGAAGTGTAGCACTCAGGGATTTAATAATACACTTTTAATTCCCCCGAATCATTGTGTTTCAATAACTGGCATTTTCATATCTCAAGAACACAAATACTTATTCCGCAATTAAACGAAAAATCTACCATATCATATTCAACCCTCCCTTTTATGATGATTTTGGACCTAACAATTGGTATCAGAGCTTGTTGATTGAAGTTACAAATCAAGATCCAAAAATAGTTTAACGAAAAAGTGCATTTTTAGATCTAGAAAATTTATATTGAAATTTCTTTAATTTTAAAGAAAATTCTATATTGGAATTTTTTAAAGATTTTAAATATACTAATTTTTTTTAAAAAAGATATCAATCATCAAGAATTCGAACAAAATTTTTATTTCACAAAATTTAATTTTTATTCGAATTAATTTTAATTTTTAAGAAATTAATTATTTCTTGAGATTTAAAATTCTTCGCAACCATGACTACCCAGAAACTTAGTAGTTTCAAAATCCCAACCTTTGATAAAAATGAATACAGTTTATGGAAGAAAAAGATGTCCACTTTCATTAAATCAGCTAATTCTCAATACATGGAAATTTTGAAAAATGGACCCTATGTACCTAATAAGCTGACACCAGAAACAGTCTCATATGACGGCGAACGGATTCTTTAAGGATTTACCCCAAAAGAGCTGTAGAGTACACTGACACTGATAAAGATAGAGTTGCATGTGATAATGATCTTCAATGTATCCTAATGGATTCACTGGACACTACAATGCTGAATCAAGTGACTAATTGCACCAGTGCCAAAACAAATATGGGATACGATTGATCTACTAATGGAAGGTACATTAAAAGTGAAGGAGAATAGGTTGGATATTCTTACATCCCAGTCTGAAGTGTTCAAGTGACTAGTAAGAGAAAGTATCACTCAAGTCTTTGAGAGATACAACAAATTTTTGAATGACTTGTCACTGCATGGGAAGGCCTACTCACATAGGGAGATCAACAGGAAATTCATGTTGACACTTCCACCACACCTGGAACACAAAATTTCTGCCATCAGAGAGATGAGTGATATAAATGACATGTCCATTGAAATTCTATATGGGAAGCTCAAGAGTCATGAAATGGAGCAAAAGTAGAGACAAATCATTTATGGGTCAGGTATAGTGGACAGAAAGAATACAACACTGTTAAAGACTACAACACTTGTAGCCAAGGATTTTGCTGTCACAGAGACCAGCACAGTGAAGCCTGTTATTGAGAAAGAAAAGATTCTAGAAGCTGAAATTTCAGAGAATGCTCAAGCAAGTGATGAAGATGACTTCTATTCAATGGAAGAACTTGAACAGTTGGAAAACAAGACATTGGCCTATATGGCAGGGAAATTCAAGAATCTCAGGTTTAGGAGGAACCCTAAGTACAAATTCAAGAGTAATTCAAGTTACAGTGGTTCTAGTTTCAAAAACAGCAACCGAGGTGGTTCGTCTTCAGGGTCTTATAGCAAATGAGGTTATAAGATGGGGATGACCGTAGTAAGTTCAAGTGCTACAACTTTTATGAACCCGGACATTTTGCTACAGAATACCGGAAACCTAAGCAAGGAAAAGAAAGATAGGAGTCGTATGACGAAATCGAAAAAAAGTATGATGCACTAGTAAAGAAGCATCAGGGCAGAACTTATATAGCCGAGGAAAAGAGCTGGGATGACTCAAACAATGATTAAGAGGAGACATATGGAAATGTTGCACCAATGGTAGACTCTTTAGAGGCATCACCTCAGTCATCTAAGGTATCATTTCTTTCCACAGTTGACATGTCTAATTCTGATTATAATAAAACTGTAGAAGATCTTAGTGTAGAAATGTTTAACATTCACACAAGCATGCTAGCATCTGAAGATAAAAATGCTAAACTAGTTCTAAAGAATAAAATGCTAGAAGCTAGAAATGAAGAGCTAGAGCTTGCATGTATTAACTTAGAAGATCTGAAACAGAAGATAGAATATCTTCAGAATAGAGACAAATGCAACCATGAAGTAGAAACTGCTCTTAGGAATAAAATTTCTGAGTTAGAGTTAAAACTTCAGGCTTATAAGAAATCTGTTAATCTTGTTAAAGGAGGCAATAGATAAACAGGTCATAGGTCAGAAAACTGGAATAAGATTTGACTATAATAAAAAGGCAGGAAAGTGACATGATGAATCAGTTGCTGAGGAAAGTCCTATGAAGCAAGACATTCCACATGTACTAAAAAATGTCCCTAAGCCCCTATACAAGAAGTTTGTCATCGAATCCCTAGATGAAGAACATATTCTAATGAAAGAAGAAATTCTTGCTGAAGATAAAAAGAAAGAGGTAGAAAGTAAAAAGGAGTTGCCTAAGAAATCTATAAAAATTGTAGAACCTAAGGAACATATTAAAAGTGATTTAGGCAACAAGAATGAAAAAATGAAAGCTAACATAAATGGCAAGATATGTGTTAACAAGAAAAATGATTATGCCTATTCTCCCAAAGCTATTAGAAAAGTTTGTAATAATTGTAATTCTACTGGTCATCTTATACATGCATGAAAAAAGATAAAAGTAGTAAAAGAAGAAACTTCTAATATGTCTGTCATGCCTGCCATGTCTATCCCTCATCAACCGTGTGGTAAAGTAGAATGCATGCCATGTGCTTTCAACATCATGTCTGCATACATAAACTTAATGAATACATCATCTAGTACTTGCATGAATACAGATGTGAACATGAATAGAAAGCATGTTAAGGCAAAGACTGCTAGTCCTCCTAAATCTAGGAAGGAAGCCCCTGTCCATCAGCCTAAAGACACACCTGTCAAGGCTAAACCAAAGGACAAGGGCACAGTCGATGAGAAAGACAAGGACCAGAAAATTTCAGCAGCTAAATATATGGTTTAGCCAAAGAAGAAGTAATCAATATGTTGTTGCAGGGCATAGCAAAGAACAAGCGTGTCATGTGGATTCTCGATAGCGGCTGTTCAAGACATATGACTAGTAACAAGGCCCTGCTATCAGATGTGATTGAGAAAGCTGGCCCGATAATGACCTTTGGAGATAACACAAGGGATTCACAACGGGATATGGCAATCTGGAAATTGGTAATGTTCACATAGAAAATATCTCTCTTGTGGACAGATTAAAGCACAACCTTCTAAGTATCAGTCAGTTCACTGACAAGGGCTACAAAGTAACTTTTGAAAAAGAAAGATGTGTAATCCAAAATAGGAAAGATGTGAAGTTTGCTCTTCAAGGAGTGAGAATGGGGAATCTCTGTGTAGCTGACTTATTCTCTGTAAGTAAAGGCGAAGTTCAATGTTTTTACAGCAAAGCTTCAACAGAGGACAGTTGGTTATGGCATAAGAAACTTTCACACCTGAACTTCAAAGCAATGAACTCTTTAGTTAAGAGGGAATTGGTTAGAGGTTTACCTGAGATGGAATTCTGTCAAGAAGGTTTATGTGAAGCATGTGAAAAGGGGAAGTCAAAGAAAGCATCTCACCGAAGCAAAGATTCATCAAATATTACTGAACCACTGCAAGTTTTGCATATGGATTTATTTGGTCCAGTCAACGTCATGTCTATGTCAAGGAAGCGATATGCAATAGTAATCGTAGACGACTACTCCAAGTACATGTGGGTGTTATTTCTAGGCTCAAAGGATGAAGTCCCTCAAATAGTTATCGATCACATAAAGAAGATAGAGTTAGAAACTAGTTTGCCTGTCAGGAAAATTAGGTCTGACAATGGAACAGAGTTCATGAATATAACCCTAAATGATTTCTACATTGAGAAAGTGATTTCAAGACAATACTCAGCGCCCAGAACTCCACAACAAAATGGAGTGGTAGAAAGGAAGAACAGAACTCTAGTGGAAGCAGCAAGAACAATGTTGAATGAAGCTAAGTTACCTCTATACTTCTGGGCTGAATCAGTCAACACAGCTTGTTACACTCAAAATTGTACCCTGGTAAATAAAGATTATGACAAGACTCCGTACGAGTTGATGAAAAACAAGAAACCAACACTGAAATATTTTCATGTGTTTGGAACAAAGTACTTTATACTGAAAGATGATGAGCATCTAGGAAAGTTCGAATCCAAGGCTCATGAAGGCATATTTCTTGGCTACTCTCTAAAATCTAAGGCATACAGGGTTTATGTGGTTGAAAACAAGAAGGTCATTGAAAGCATAAATGTAACATTCGATGATCTCAAGCTCTCAAGTCTACAAAGAACAGACGACACTGAAACTCCGGAATTTGAAAATATGAACTTGGATGAAAGTGGAGTAGAACCTGAAGATGCAACAGAAAATCAAGCACCAAATGAGAATAGCAATGATGATTCTGACCCTAGTAGTGGAAACAGTGGAAGATTCACAAAGACTACTAGTAGTGGTAGAGAATCTCATTCTCAACCAAGCTGCAGCTCAGGGGGAGCAACAGAAGGATCAACTAGCAGGACTCAGCACTTTAATGATAATCAGGCTGAATCTTCTAGGGCAAATATGCCTAGACATAGGGTGTGGAGTAGAGTTCATCCCTTTGAGTTGATTCTAGGAGATCCAGACGCTGGAGTCCAAACTAGACGTGCTTCTCAGAATGAACGTTTATTCTCTGGTTTTATCTCTGAAATAAAGCCAAAGAAAGTTGAAGAAGCACTGGAAGATCCAGATTGGGTTATAACTATGCAATAAGAACTCAATCAGTTTTAGAGACAAAAAGTTTAGAAGCTGGTACCCAGGCCAAAGAACAAGTCTATAATTGGCACAGTGGGTATTCAGAAATAAACTGGATAAAGATGACATTGTTACGAGGAACAAAGCTAGACTGGTTGCTAAAGATTATTCCCAAGAAGAAGAAATAGATTATGATGAAACATATGCACCAGTAGCAAGGCTTGAAGCTATTAGGACATTTCTGGCATTCATAGCACATTCTAACTTTAAAGTCTATCAAATGGATGTGAAGAGAGCATTCCTGAATGGAGAGCTTGAAGAAGAAGTGTATGTGGAATAACCCCCAGGATTTGAAGATCCAGAATTTGCAGATTTTGTATACTTTCTCTTCAAGGCACTCTATGGCTTAAAGCAAACACCTTGTACATGGAATGACACTCTATCTATATTCGTACTTGAAAATGGTTTCACTAGAGGTATCATAGATAATAATCTGTTTCATAAAATGCATAAAAATGACATGATATTAGTACAAGTATATGTGGATGACATTATATTTGGTTATACTAATAATTAGTTGTGTAGTAGATTTACTAAGCTAATGTAGAGTATGTATGAAAGAACATGATGAGAGGGCTGAATTACTTCCTTAGACTCCAAGTAAGCCAAAGGAAAAATGGAATCTTCATTTTCCAGACCAAGTACATCAGAGATCTATTGAAGAAGTATGGTCTTGAAGATGCATCAACAACCAAAACCCCTATGGTAACTGCCACTAAGCTTGATCAAGATGAACCTGGTAAGAAGATAGACATCACAAGCTACAGAGGTATGATCGGCTCATTACTTTACTTGACTGCAAGTAGGCAAGATATTATGTTTTCTACATTCTTGTGTGCTAGGTTTCAGTCTAACCCAAAAGAATCACATCTTATAGCTGTTAAATGAATTTTTAGGTATCTTAAGAGAAGTATGAATCTTAGAATTTTGTATCCTAAATATACATGTTTTGACCATGTTGGCTATACAGATTCTGATTATGCAGGTTGTAGGATTGATAGAAGAGTACATCAGGGAGTTGTCAATTCCTTGGTAGAAGATTGGTGTCCTGGTATAGCAAGAAGCAAGACTCAGTTGCAATGTCAACAGCTAAAGTTGAATATGTTGTTGTTGGAAGTTGCAGTACACAAATTCTATGGATAAGGAACCACTTCAAGACTATGGACTGTTGCTGAGTAAAATTCCAATATTCTATGACAACACAAATGCCATAGCCATCACAAACAATCTTGTCCAACATTCAAGGACCAAGTACATTGATATCAGGTATCATTTCATTAGAGAGCATGTCATGAATGGTACTGTAGAGTTACATTTTGTACCTACAGAGCAGCAAATTGTAGACATCTTCACTAAACCACTGGATGAAATCACTTTCATTAGGNAGTAAACAAAAACTGCAATTTGAAACTGATAAATTCACTTGTTAATTAATGTTAATATTTTTAGGACTTGTGAATTTATTTACCAAATTATTTTCCAATTATTAAGATTAAATATTAGATAAATACCTTATGCATGTCTGCTAATTTTGTTAATATGGTATTTATTTAATTTTGATCTTAAAAA
The DNA here is from genome assembly GCA_008931105.1 of Oenanthe javanica. NCBI lineage: Eukaryota > Viridiplantae > Streptophyta > Magnoliopsida > Apiales > Apiaceae > Oenanthe > Oenanthe javanica. Next base: position 53,169 of record QRFB01000042.1, on the reverse strand, counting down.
TATTTAAGTGCTTATATTTGATTGATAAATTCTTGGCACTTATATATTTAAATATTATTTTAAATTATTTTAAATAAAAAGGATAAATATTTAGATTTATTCTTATATTTAAAATAAAAGTAAAATAATAAGGAGCATAATTTATTTATGATAATAATTTTAACAATTAATGTTACTATTGTTATTAATAAATATTTTGTGAAAAAATATTTGTGAGTGATTAAGTATTATTGATTATTTATACAAATTATTCATAAATATTATTTATTTAAAAGTAACAAAATCTAGGAACACTTGAGATTTTATTAAGTACTTGTGGCGCTTCAATAGTTTAGTGGTACCTATACAGTGCAACTACTGTATAGGCGCAATATATTTACCCACAAGTACTTAGAAATATTTTCATGAAAACTCAAGTGGCGCCTATAAGTTTTGTTGAGCCTACCAGTGTTACCACTGTAAAGGCGCAACAAAATACTTGAAGATTTTGAGTGAACAATTTGTTGCGCAAGGGGATTTTGTGGCGTCATTACAGTGTATTCACTGTGAAGGCGCAACAAAATACCTTAACCAAGTTTTGTTGCGCCAAGTAATTTAGTGGCGCCAATACAGTGTAAGCACTGTAGAGGCGCAACTAAAGTACTTAGTAAATTTCAATCTTGTTTGTATGGCGCCTACAAATATGTGCAAGGGTTTTGTTGCGATCATTTATATACATACACATTAGACACACCATTGTAGGCACAAGCAAAAACTTAGATCTACCAGTTTTTAATCGAACAAATCTATGTCAATTTTTGTCCATTTTTTAATCTGAGACCAGATTTGTGGACCCCTCATACAAACCTATCATTTGCAAGTGGTCACATTGACTTTGGTTAAGATTATAAAATTCACATTTTTCAAAAACTCAAACTAATTGACTAGGGTTCTTAACTGTTAAAATCTATAAAAATTTATAATAAAATTAAAAGAGTGCTTAAAATTACTAGGAGTCCATTATATATTTATTTCACGAAAATCTGAGTAATTTTAACAATTAGGGTTTGGTTCGAAATTTACTAAAATTATTCGATATTAATTAGTAATTTTAATTCGTAAAAATTACCTCTCAATTTAATAAAATGGCAGGTCATTTTGAGATTAAGAAGACTAATTATCTGTCAATTTTATTAAATGATTGGACCGAGGCAGGAGACTCAAGTAACTGGGCTAGGTTTTTAAACGAACATTCTATAGCCTGGTATGCAATAACGACTTCTGTTCCTTTGAATAGAAATTTATTAAGACAGATATACAGGTCTGCTCAGGACACATCTGCAGACAAAATCTCAGCCTTTATATGCAAGATTTAGAGAAAGAAGGTGTGAATTACTGAAAATGACATCAATCGAGCACTTCATCTACCGTCTGAGAATTTTGAAGATGAGCCATCTCAAGCAGATTTAAACAATTTCTTCATGTTCCTGCACTGCACCAGAGTAAACAATAATCTCCCAAAAAAGATTTACAAAAATCACCTACCCAAGGAGTGGAACCTGTTCTTCAACATCTTGTCTCATTGCTTTGCACCAAAGACAGGTGGCTTCCACGGGATTACGCAATTCAATAAGGTGATATGGTATGCAGTAGCTTCTGGATCCAGGATAAATATTGGCAAGCTGATCATGACAAAGCTTCTCAAGAACCAGGCAAAGATGGAAAACTTCTGTCTGTATCCCAGATTTTTGCAGCTGGTGTTGAATCAAGTGCTGAGAACTGAACAATTACAAGTGTTTCAGAACAGTCAATTGGAAGATTCACCATCACTACAGTTTAAGACTATTATGCTACTACATAATGAGGCCGACTATCCTAACAGGTATACTCCTGCTCCAATGACTGACCCTATTAGAGATTACTTTGATCTTCTTAGACAGGTTAATGAAGAAGAAGTAGAAGAAGAAGAAGCAACAATCTCTGAAGAGGACAATGAAGCTGAAACTTCAAGTGACTCAGGAAACACAGCAGCAACTGAAGAAGAAGAAGAAGAACCAGGGACTGAACAAGAAGATGAAATAATGGATGAAGCTGGTTCTGAATATGAGAAAGAATCCATTCCTATAGAAAAATAAAGGAAAATCTCGGAAAATCTAACAGAGCAGATAGCTATTGAAGATGAAGTGGAAGAGCCTCAGACTACAAAGGTGTACATCCCAAACATTTCTGATGAACAAATAGACGAAGGTACACTTCTTGACTATGACTATTCTGCTTTCCTAACTGAAGAATTTGTCACATTATCTCCTACTGTGCCTCAAACAGCAATGCACACACAAGAGCCCTCAGTGGCCATCGAAGCTAGCAATGAACTGGCAGACCAACCAGTTCTAACCACTTCCAGAGAACAACAAACACTTCCTTCATCTCCCAAAACCAGAAAAAAGAACCATTGTATTAGATGATATGAGTGAGTCCCTACCAGATCAGGAAGTTTTTCAAATATCCCCTACAGCTCTGCCTTATAAAAAACGTCAAAAAATGAATTTTAAAACTAAGGCATCTATAAGCCAAGAACCTGATTCTCCAATCTCCGACACCTTTCTCTTCCTTCGTGACCTTAATTCTGAAATTGATAAAATCATGAAAGGTACGGGAACAGAACCAGAGGTTGTAACAATATCCGCTACTTCAGTAGCTAGTACTGTTTTGGTTGATCCAATTCAGAACATGTCTTCACAGATAATTGGGGGCATCACTGGCTCTAACAAGTCTTTCATTACATTGTCAACTGTGGTGACCCCCCTGAACTTAACATCTCCAGGTCCTATTCAGAATGTTTTCCCTCCCCAAGTTGGTGAAGTGGAAAGGAAACTCTCCCATAGAAGGGAAGAGGTCTTCATTAAAGGAGTAGTTGCGTCAGCATCATCACCACTTCAAGTGGTAATGCCTTCACAGGCTTCGTGGGGCACCACAGGCTCTCAATTTTCATATATTACATTGCCTGAGATGGTGACCCCTCTGAAAATTCAAAGTCCAGCTCCTTTAACGGAAGTCCTCCCCACCTTATCAGGTTAGACAGAGGGACAACATACCCATAGAGGGGATGTGGACTTTATTAATAGAGTATATGTTGCTTCGATAGTAGAACCTGTTCAGGGTGTCTCTGAGCAGGTAAAGCCTTTAATGGCTTCAGCTGGCATCACAGATTCTACTCTCTTTCCAATTATTACAGAATCCACAGTGGTGACCACATTAGGTCTCAACCCCCCAGTTCTTGTAAAAGGAGTTCTCTCCACCCATAATGGTCTGACAGAGAGGCAACCTACCCATAGAAGGGATAGGGATTTTAATACATGTATTGAAGATCTGGATGTTATTATGGACGTGAGTGAAACACTAAATTGTTGGGTTCCGAGGCATAAAACGCAGCGGATTAAACGTAAATATAACGAAAAATTTCGGAACCCTAACGCAGGATCATGTATAAGATTGACAAATTATGGTGAAACAGAATCATACCTTTGTCTTGTCTTGACTTACACGAACTCAACGGAGATCTTAGCTTTCACGACTTGTGTCTTCCTCTAGAAAGCACCTCTATGGTATCCACACGAGCACCTTCAAGAACGTCTCACGATCTTGATTACGGAATGGATGTACTAGCCTCCTTTGATGATTTCGAATTCTGCCTCTGCCTTTTCTCTCTGCCTTTGCTGCTGCTAGGGTTCGTTTTT
>QRFB01000042.1:15911-37833 GCA_008931105.1 Oenanthe javanica | reverse complement strand
CAAGTTTTTACCTTTCACTTGAAAGGGTTTTTCTTGTTTTAAGCACTTAGGATTTATTTTTCTAGTTGAATATGGTTTTGATGTAATTCCTATTTGGATTGGGCTTTTGATTGGTTTCCAATTTGGGTTCAAGTATTAGCAAATTCCTAGCTGATTTTGAATCTAATTGAGAATCCTAATTGTTTTAGGTTAAGGTTATATTCATTGCCTATATATACCCATATATTGTAATCTTTTAGGAGAGAAGAATTTGATGAATAAAATCGTGAGTTTTATACTTGCAAAACCCTAGAGAGTTGGTGGTTAATTCCTTTAAACTTTCTTATCCAGATTTCGATTAGTTTGTGGGTGATTAATTTCTTTAAGCAATCTAAGTAAATCGATCCTTTAGTTTTATTTCTTGGTGATTTAATTCTTTATAAATGCAATCTAAAGTTACTTTTCCGCTATGAATCTGATCTACATAAAAAAATATACATCATCTTGGTATCTAGGCTATTTTTTTGAAGATCTTCTTCAAAAAAACATGGGCAACATGGCTGATGTGTCTAATGAGGAAGAATTGAAGGTTTCACGAGGTTTAACGTTAGATCAAGCTCATAATATGTGAAGGGATAGGAAAATCAAAGAATTAAAGGAGCAATCGAAAGAGATTTTAGCAAAATTGGATCAAAGAAGGGGTTTTCGTATGGATATTCCATATTTTGATGGTGCTATAAATCATGTAAATTTTATTGAATGGTTGAAACGCATTGAAAAAATCTTTGATTACAAGGACTATGATGATCATAAGAGATTCAAAGTGGCAAGATCGAAACTTAAAGGTTATGCAAATTTGTGGTATGAAAATCTGAAATCAAAGAGGAGAAAAGAAGGCAAAATACGTATTGATTCTTGGGAAGCACTCAAGGTGAGAATGAAAAAACGTTTTTTACCTACTGATTTTGAACAATATATGTTTCTGAATTTGAAGGGTTTTGAGAAAGATACAATAACTCATGAGGAGTATGCAATTGGGTTTGATGAAGAAACAATTCTTGCACAAAACGTGGCTGAATTATGTACCGAAATTGCTCCCAAATTTGATAACTCAACGCTTTCAACTATGGAAGATAAGAAGATTTGTGACAAGTGCGAAGGGTATGAACATGAACAAGAGGGTTGTTTTAATAATATTTGAACGTTGAATTTGCCTGACATTGAGGAGATTGAGGCAACTTATTCTTCCAAGGATATAGAAATCAATAAAGAAGAGGAGCAAGCACAACATAAACAAGATAATGATTCTGAAATTAAAGTGTTAACTACAATTCAAGAACCTAATGAGAATTTGTTTTTGAATGAGAAGCATATTGGGAAGGAGTTGGAACAAGAAGATCATCATAACTTGTTGATTTATCCTACACTACCTTTATCATATTTTTTTAAATCCTTTTAAGGTTGAGTGTGATGCTAATGGTGTTGGGGCTGTTTTGGTTCAAGAGAAGAGACACATTGATATTCTAGGCATAGACATCATGTTGGGAACTACTAAAACGTCAAAAAAAAATTCTCTTCAAGTTTCTTCCAAAGGTATTTTGCATGGGGCTGAAATTTGATGTTCTCAAGTTTTGTGATAAATCATCTCATTGTGTGTTGATTCTTAAATTCTACAAAACTCGTGGAAGAGTTTTTTTCAAAGGAGAGGAGAATGATGCGGAGTATGACATTAAGATATTCATATGTATCTATTGTACAATTGAGGAAAATTATTTTCGAAGAAGAGGAGTATAATGCAGGAGCATTATGGTTGATCTATTTGATCTCATGGGAATCTATGGTGAAGCCAATAATCATCTTAATTGCCAACATTGGTTGATTTATTATGTTGGGGTTATTATTAGATAATTATATTAAGTAAATTTTGGCTTGCAAGTTTTTACCTTTCACTTGAAAGGGTTTTTCTTGTTTTAAGCACTTAGGATTTATTTTTCTAGTTGAATATGGTTTTGATGTAATTCCTATTTGGATTGGGCTTTTGATTGGTTTCCAATTTGGGTTCAAGTATTAACAAATTCCTAGCTTATTTTGAATCTAATTGAGAATCCTAATTATTTTAGGTTAAGGTTATATTCCTTGCCTATATATACCCATATATTGTAATCTTTTAGGAGAGAAGAATTTGATAAATAAACTTGCAAAACCCTAGAGAGTTGGTGATTAATTCCTTTAAACTTTCTTATCCTTTCGTTTAGTTTATGGGTGATTAATTTCTTTAAGCAATCTAAGCAAATCGATCTTTTAGTTTTATTTCTTGGTGATTAAATTCTTTATAGAAGGAATCTAAAGTTACTTTTCCACTGTAAATCTGATCTACATAGAAAAATATACATCAGAATGTAGTTTCTCCGGAAGTGTCTTCGAATGAGGAAGTACCGGCAGATAATGACATCTTCTTTTGGTAGTCCTGATCAGTCTCCAAAAAGAGGGATTAGCATTATGGACCCAATGATAAAAAAAAAAAAGCCATGTAAACTCTCTCTCCCTTGTCAAGGTTCAAAGAAAACGCCCATGACCGGATCAGAAATATTTTCATGCTTTTCCTTTGATGTTTCAATGACAAAAGCTGTCGATGCGGAGAGGCGCGACCCACAACAAACGAGGTAGCCTGATCTCTTTTCCCTGTCAATTTGACTACCTCCGGGTTTCACACTTCATAATGATCATTTATCAAAGAGTGACTCTGGCTGGTAGCGTGTCCACGCTTACGGCCCCAATAAAGAATATTCCTCAGTCAACTGAATGACCAAAGCATCGGTTGCGGAACGCTAGCTAGATGCTTAACCACACAGGTTTTGTCATCCCTGCTGCTTTCCCCTTTCTGATGATCTTTCGCACCAAACCCTAATAGAGCAGGTCATTCTTACCTGGCAGCAGCAGGCGATTGAAACAAGAAAAAATCATAGAATACGAGGGAAGAAGTACCCCATCCATCTATAAGGGTGAAGCCTGACATTCGGTCCTAGTTGATCCTCATTGGACATTAGAAGACAAGAATATTTTTTTTATTGGGGCGATAGCTTTCCAAGCTCAAACCATTTGCGCCCTTACTACTTACACTGAACACAAAAAAATCTAGAAGGTTTAAATAAATGCTGCCTTTTCAATCAATCTCCGACCGCGTTCGCAGCAAGAAGCAAGGGATTTAGTGAACTGTGGGAGGTCACAGACCAGAAATGCCTTGTTTAGGTATCATTGGAAAGTGCATTAACATAAATATGGTGAAACTCAAATTGTGAAAAGTGTGAGCTATGACAATAACAAAGAAAGAAAAAAGCTAAAAGAATTGAACTATATATGTATCAGATGATACCATGTAATATAAACTCTGAACTATAGAACTACCTTTAGTCATGTAGAGACTTTCAGTTTGAATATCTACTAACTTCTTCTCAGGTCTTAATGCTGCATTTTAGAAGTGTCACACACCACTGTAAAACCACAACTTCTAGTGCATTTACCAGTAATTTGAATTTGAATTTAATAGCCTTTAATAGTTCAGTTGCAGCAAGTGAAAATTCAAATATATTACAAAGTTGTACATACAGATCCAGTCTCTAAGTTCCACCCTTTGATACTCTGAATGGTGAAAGTCGGAGAGGCCTCAGAGCAACCATAACATAAACTACACAAACTATTTAATAATTTTACATTTGGAACTTGCAAGTTTAACAATTGAGTTTATAAAAGTGATAACAATATATCTATTTACATATCAGAACAGATGTGTACGGGTCCAAAAATCAGCTACGTGAGGCTTGCAATCTCTGGTATACTTGTCAGGGAATGTTACTTGTTAAGAAGTTTACGCGTTCGCTGGTTAGCACCTTTAACTCGCGAATTCAGCTCATCTACATCATCGCTAAAATGATCTAGAGCTTTGTTTTGCCTGCATTTCCATTTTAAAGTCGGTGAATTCTAGGCAAAACTGAAAAATGTAGATATAATGAATGATTAATACTGACTTCTCTATTTCAGTTCCCATGTCAACAGCCATGCCCTTGAGATCACCCAAGATATCACTAAGGTCATCAAGTGCATCGTCTTGCTTCGTCTTTTCATTCTGTCAATATATGAAAGAAAAACATGCAAGTTAAAACAATGAAACAAATGGTCTTAGAATGAGTTATACAGTTATATGGCAGACCTCAATTTGCTGCATAGTGTCACTTGATTCAGGAGGTGGCGTACGGGAGCTTCTACCCTTAGGTTTGNTTTCATTCTGTCAATATATGAAAGAAAAACATGCAAGTTAAAACAATGAAACAAATGGTCTTAGAATGAGTTATACAGTTATATGGCAGACCTCAATTTGCTGCATAGTGTCACTTGATTCAGGAGGTGGCGTACGGGAGCCTCTACCCTTAGGTTTGGGAGCTGTGCCTAACTTTTCTCTTTGCTCTTTCTTGTTCTTTTTGCTTACATAGTCATTATCATCTGCGGGTTGAAATACACGATTAGGCTAATTGATAAAAACATTAGATATAAAGAATGTGCAGAGAGAGAAGAGGTTGGGAAGAACCTTTACTGATAACAGGCCCATCGATTTTCTTTCCCTTCTTTGGCTTCCAAGTCCTTGAGAACATACCCCCTAGGCTACCCAACACCTTCTCACCCTGCAGTTATTAGAACATAAATATATTTGTAGTTAGAAATTCAATGATGAACAGGCCCGATATGGACCCGTGACTGTAGTCCATAGAAAAATGAACGCAGGAAATCATTGTCCATGGGATCGGGACATAATAGGTCTGGGGGCTGTAGCCCCGCTGAATTTTCAAAATTAAGTAATAATAAATTAACATCAGAATCGATCTATGTTATGTACAACGTCAAATAGCTAGCAGGAAAAACTTATGACACAAGTTTGATCCAGGTTCCATACTTGCTAAACTTATAATTAGTCTTTTTAGCCAGTTCATGAGCTACAATCGAGTGAAGCTAAAATAACCGGACAATTTACCATCTACTGTAGCAAACGTGAAGCACGCCATTCTTCCATATACACAAGAAACGAGATTCTATTTTGCGTGTAGAAAATTTACATAATATAAAAAAAATCAAATGAAGATCTAAGGACATAAAAATGTTCATGTAACTAGAAAATGTCATAAATATATTTGTATACCTTGGCCAAATCTTTTTCCGTCTCAGCAACCATGGCATGAGTCCTATGAATCTGCTCCCCTTGTTGATGCAAAGTATCGAGTGTTTGGCTAGCTGTCCCTCTAATCTCCTCTGCAATCCGAAGACTGTTATAGACCGAATCTGTTGTTTCTTTAGACTTGTCCACTGCATAACCCTCTAACTCTTGAACAGACATAGAATCCAGTTCCTCCTTGGATTTGTGCCCTTTGTCAGGGGATGCTGGTTCCGAGGCTGTTCTTCTGTCCTTTGTCATGCCCTGTGGAGCGTCTGCATTTTTATTCGATTTCTTAAACCCAAACATTTTGATTGCAGATGATGAAAAAATTCAGAAACTCAAGTTGATGAATCTTAAGATTATTTGATTAAATTTTCATGCATGGAGACTTTTTCATGTTTGGAAAATGTTATTAATTTAGAGATGCAAATTAAAGAGATATATGAGAGGCTTTGCGAAAATATAGAATTTGACATTTCTTCACCGTTGAGTTTCTTGAATTATCATTAGAAGAGATTCAGTTTTCCATTTTAAGCATGACAGACACAAAAAAATTGTATTACCAATATATATTTGTTTTTATGTTCTTTTTTGGGATGTCTCTGGCAATTAACAAAGAAATGAATCTTTTTTTGTGTGGGTGAATAACTGATTACTATTTCAGTGAGAACCCACACTTGTCAATTTTAGAAAACTAAAAAAGTATAATATAAATAGGCTTTATAGACATATGAATGAAACTTTGGTAATTCATTGACAAATCTTTTCACTTGTAGCACAGTAACTATAACTTGTACGTTGCTCGTATAAAATTGAATATTTTTCTGTCCAAAATTTTCGATTCTGGACAATGGTATCTTCCTCTGAGTATTCACTCTTCTGCGACTGAACTACAAAATATGCTACTGCAGATGAATATTAGCTCTCATGCTCTTATATTCTTGTCCGAATAAAAAATGTTAGCATTTCAAGGATATGGTCATCAATCAGGCCAGCCTCCTCCTGTAAGATGCATGGTTCCCTCTCTTGTGGCATCCCTCAACCTTTCCAAGATTCTCCTTAATTTCGTTACTGGCTTTCATCGAAAAGGACAACTTATCCGTATGGCTATAGTATTCCTATTTGTAACCTTTTTAATAGTGAATCTGTTTCCATACCTCACCTTTTCTTTGGTTTCTAAGCTTCTACTTCAGATCCCAGGCTGATTTATTGAACATTATTGAGTTTTTGCTCCACTGAGTCAATGACATCTACCATTTTAAAAGAAAGCATCTTCGATCTTGATCTGCTAAGCTTTACGATATATGGTATATTGGTATTGAGTTCTTTCACTCTTTCAGGCAGGGTGAAGTTTATGCATCCGATCAGGTTTTTCCTACATCTGTCTCTGCTTGAGCTGGAGGTGAGATATACCCCTTTGACGTAGTTTTTTTCTTCTTCAATACATTTCCATCTCAATAAGCAAAGGAAAACAAGAAATTGCAACTCAATACATTAATTCCACGCTTAAATACATCCATCAAAACTAATGGCTATCAAAGTTCAAGTCTGTTGCTAATCTGTGTTTAAATTTTAATGAGTAAACTAGTAATCATAGAGCAGAGCTGCAGGCCGAATCCTTATTACATTTATGCATGTCGTACTTATTGATGGAGAAATTTTGTAAGAAGAATAAATGTGAGATTTGTTGTAACCACAATTACAACCGTATTATGTTTTTGGTTCACTTTTTCTAATTAAACTACTTTGTTCCCTTCTTCTAATTAAATTATTTTGTTCAAATTTGGGTACCCCTTCCTATCACAATTAAAGAGAAAATAAATGACTCAAAATATTACAATTTATAAAAAAGATATTTTTATCATTCGGAAACACAAATCTATTATGAGTTTTATTTTCAAAAACACAACTTTATTTCACGTTTTTATTTAAATTTCAAAAAAGAAAAATTAAAAATGTAAATTTAGTTTTAAAAAAAAAGACAAAACGCAAGAAGCAATAGCACCAAAAGCCCCTTAACTGGGCGGCTGGGCCGGCTCGCGAGACGCAGCAAATTGTTGGAAAATTTTGATAAATGACTTTTCCCTGGGATACCCGGGCTATTTTTATTGAGAAACTTTTATCACAAATTATGATTAAAAATGTTTTTCGATATAATCTAATCACTTGGTGCATTTTATATTTTAGTTTTTGATAATTAAGATAAAGAATTAAGGATTTGGTTATTGTAAAATAATGATAATATTATCACACAAAAACTTATTTCAATAATCATACAAAATTGATTAGTTTTTTGAAAAACAATATTTAAAATATAATAAACTTATTAATACAAAAGACTTAAAAATATAAGAGACGATACAATTTTGTTATGGATTATATTTCAAATACTTGATTTCATGCATCTCAAAAAGTATTAAATTATTAAAAAAATTATAAAATAAGAGAGTATTTACGGAAACAAATTAATACTTCACTACTTATTTTGTAAAAATAATCACATTTTTTAACAAAAACATATTTGTTCCGTAAACAAAAACAAAATTATAAGAATAAATTATGCTAAATTGGTGAAAAAAATATTTAGGAAACACATGTTATGTAGTATAGAAAATAACTCGATCCCGACATGCGATTGTTGGAACCATCTTTTCGCGCTTTTTAACCGCGAAAAACATTAACACGTGAAATTTTTATGAATCCAGGCGGACACGTTATCTATCCACACTTTGGCTAGGGTTTTTTCTTTATGTACTTAAAAAGCGCAGAAAGATATTGTTCAACCATCGCATGTCAGGACACCAAACCCATATATATATATATATATATACATACATATAATGTCAAATCGAAAGGAAAGAAAAAATCAATTCAGAGGGTTGTATGAAAATGGGGAAATAAACTCAAAATATTAGAATTTAAAAAAAATGAGTCTTGTTATAATTCAAAAACACAATTTTATTTAAGATTTAATTGTACTTTAGTGGCCTGAATTATAATGTTTTTGCTTAATAATGACTCAATTATAAAATTTGTCAATTTAATGACCAAACTATTTATTTTTTAACACTTAACTACATTCCGTCAAAATTTTGTAATAGTTAATGACCTGAAATAATACTTAATTGTATTTTAATGGCCTGAATTATAATTTTTTTTACACAAAAATGACTCAATTATAAAAATTACAAATTTCTTGGCCAAATTATTTATTTTTCAATAATTGATTGCATTCAATATTGTCCACTATCTTTGTATTAATATAAATTTATAAAATAAAAATATTTATGAGGTTGATTCGTTAAGTAATCTAAAATTTTATAAATTTATAAAATAAAAATATTTATATAAATTTATAAAATAAAAATATTCGATTTGAATATGATTTTGATTGACCAAATATTTTTTTAAAATCTAGATATTTGAGTTAGGCAAGATATATTATGTCAATGTTAAATTCCGCTCTAAAAATATTTGATAAATTATTTGGATAATGGCCGAAAATATAAATATTGATACATTCTAAAAATGCTCTTTTAATCCAAAAAATATTACATATATTACTAAAAACCTAATAGAAAAAAATTTTAATTTATAAATTTTGTTATAATTTTTTAAATTTTAAAATACTCTTTTAGTTTAAAAACATTTTAAAAAAATATAAAATAATTATAAAAATATCAATTTTATCTTTTATTTATATTAAAGTAAATATTACTTTCGAATTAATATTTAAATCATGGTTTTCAATTGGAATAAACTTTACGTATTCATAATTTATTTAATTTTTTTATTATAAAATATATTATAAAATATACACACATAAATATTTTTATATAAAAAACATATTAATTAATTATTATTCGTATTGAACATTTTTACCCTTAAAGTATGTATTAGTGAACACATCGGCCCTTGGGGGTAATATCAGAAGAAAACTAATAAAAAGGTTGATGTGTCTGAATTGCCATATGTTGATGGCTTAAATGTACGATTTCTTCCCATAAAGGTTTCTGTGTACAAAGTCTACTACTTCAGGGGAGAAAAGTAAATAAGCCATTCAACAAATTTTATAAACTTGGGTTAAAAAATTGAACGCACCTTAAAAATACATTACAGCGGAAAAAAGAAGGGAAATACGACGGCCAAATCCATTAAGAGCCAGGAAAAGAAATGGGTTAAAAAAGTGCCATGTGACTTTATGTCACGTTTCTCTATCATAATGAGCGTCATTTTATTAAAAATAATATTTTAAATATTTTATTATCAAATTATAATCAAAAGACTATTTCCTCTCGTTGGATTGAAAAAGTATTACAAGGATTCGCGAAATAATATCAATTTGGGTGCGGGCTGCTGGCTGCTGGATGTGATTTTTCATAACTAGTTTAACCGTATGAGTTATCTTTTTAACAATAATTTTATAACTAAAATTTTAAATTTTTAAAAATTTATATTTATTCAAGTTTAATATATTTTCTTCCAAAATAATATTAAGTTAATTATTAATATTGGTTCATAATCAAACCTTAATCATTTTATTAATAAATAAATCTAAAAATATTATCAATTTAACTTTTGTACTCGCGAAGAATCGAACCTGAATCAAATAAATATTTAACTAATAATATTTAGAAATTTACATTCCTACATCTGATGACCTTACCATATTATCTATCTTATTCCAATTATATATAGGATATAATTAATCTACTAAGCTGTGCTTCGCAGCTGCCTCATAATATACTTTTAAATTTCAAAATATTTATTAAATAAATAATTATAATTCACTATATAATCTCTGGAAAATATAATTATTGAAATTGATTTTTGAAGGAATAAATGATCATTTATCATATATGACAAAGTAAAAAGAAATTATATGGAAATAATTTTGTAATTTAGAAAAATTATTGGGAACAATAATTTTATTATTTAAAAAATTATTACATATATTATAAATATATATTGTTTCTCAAAATTCAAATATTATTTTTTTTAAAAAAATATAAAAAAATTATAATATGAATATTAAAATTTAACAATTAATATGATGAATAATGAAACGACCTCTCATTAAAGACAATTCCTCCTAATAAGCCACTTATTACGGATTAAAAACGAGGTGTATTTAATATGCAATTAATACTAGGGTTTGGGAGAGCTTCGAGATTTTATGGTTGCACTAACGTTTCCTGACTAACTCAGATCCTCATTAACTGCCTACGTATCTCAATGAGTGTGAGAATAAAACCAAAAATGTAGTTCTAATGTTAAGGAGTTAGACCCTTTATATAGGCGCACTAGGGCCTTGAAATCAGATTAGAAGTAGGAGACTTGGTGGTCAAGTCTCCTAGTGACAAGGTTGTCTAAACCTCTTAAAATGAGGGTCCTCGTGGGACTCTTCCTACGTTTGGGTTTCTAGATCTTTCTAAGATTAGGGTCTTCAACAGGCTTCTTGGGCCTTTACTGAGCCTTTATTAATTAATTATGAAATTAATTAACAATAGAGGCTTACTAGGTATATGGCTTCAATAGAGTTTGTGGGCTGGATTTACAAATCTAATTAATCCTAGGATTTATTTTTCTAGTTCGTTTCAAGGGTACAAGCCTTTAGACCAAATCAGGTCGAACTAATGAAATAATAAATGCTATATTTATTATTTCTCCAGGGCTATTTTTACCCACATCATTTGCCCCCCAACTTTTGGGAAAAACTTCTGAGTTTTCGTAAAAGTTTCACAAAGGGTTTTAAGTGCCTTAACGGGCTTTTGACTTGTTTCAGTCAACCTTATTTCGTCTTTTGTGCTCAGGCATTTTATTATTAATTATTTCAAAGAATCAATATCATATAAATTGGTCATCCAAGAACTTTATTTGTAACAATTTTTAAAAAATAGGAAATTTTCGAAACCTTATCCAATTCGACCTGGAATGAGGTCGAAAAACACTTCAAATACGACCCCAGGTCGATTCTTGGAATCGAGGTCGAATTCAATTTAGATCGAGGTCGAACAAGACTTGAGATGCACTTCCAGGTCGATATTTGGTGGTGAGGTCGAAATCGACTTCAATCGAAGTCGATTATAACAGGAAAATCACTTTGAGATCGATCACGTGACCGAGGTCGAATTCGACCTCGATTGAGATCGAATTTGGCTTGAAAATACCTTTGAGGTCGATTTATGAGGCTGAAATGGAATTCGACCTCGATTGAGCTCGAATTTGGCCTCAATGGCTATTTGAAGTCGAAATATTGTTCTGCAGTTGATTTCGATCTCAATTGAGATCGATCTAGTCCTCAATTGACTATTAAGGTCGATATATGAGGTTATCGTCAATTTCGATCTCGATTGAAGTCGAATCAGGCCTTCAAGGCTCCTTAATTTCGAGATAAGGTATGAGGTCAATTTTAACCTCGATTGAGGTCGAAGTAGGCCTCAATTTTCCATTGAAGTCGAGACTTGTAGCTGAGATCGATTTCGACCTCATTGGAGGTCGAACGTGACTTTGAAGTGCAATATGCCTTCTAGGCTTGGGCTTCCAATTCGATCTTGATTGAGGTCGAGTTAAGCCTTAATTTTACAATGAGGTCGATGTAGAATTGAGGTCGTTTATCGACTTGAAATGAGGTCGAAGTAATCATCATTTTTCCTCCCAACTCAATTTTGGAATGGAGTCAATTGGCCTCTTGGCTCTAGCTTAATTTTGACCTCGGTTGAGGTCGAATTATACTTTAAAAATACACCCAAGTCAAATAACACTCGAGATCGATTGTTGTGACGCCCCCAGATCCGGGGTCAGGAATCCAGGTTGTCACTGTCCAATTTCCACAACAAATAATGCTCACCTGTTTTAACAATTACAACAATCCAACATACAAGCAATGACCCCAAACCAAATACACAACTCGAGTTATAGTCTCAGGAAACGAACTTAAAATAATAACAGTTATTATAATCCAACTGTAATAAACTCAGGATCTCATGCTACTAATATCAGTTACATTATGAGTAAACAATGTTTCAACATTTATTAATACCTTGCATATTTTACAATAATTATTAGGATTCTAAACTGAAATCCTATCTAACTTACACCGCTTGTAGAAGCCTTGAACCTGACTAACTCAAGCTCGAGCCTCTCCTTTCCTTTGCATCCCCTGGACAAGTCTTACTACAAGATATAAGGTTTACAAAAAGCAAGAATGAGCCAAAGAATGCCCAGCAAGTTATTTATCAGAATATTTCAAGGAAAAGGTGATAGCCATAATTATCCCAACTGGATATTCAACAATAAAAGTATACAACTTGCAATATGAGTGAAGATGNCAAGAATGAGCCAAAGAATGCTCAGCAAGTTATTTATCAGAATATTTCAAGGAAAAGGTGATAGCCATAATTATCCCAACTGGATATTCAACAATAAAAGTATACAACTTGCAATATGAGTGAAGATGTATAACCAATTATATCTCGACAATAAAGAAATCAGAGTTCACGAGACAAGAAGATATTCATGATAAGAATGCAGTTCAAATTACTGCAATACAACAATTTAAGTTCACAATTTTGGGAACAACAGAATCGATAATTTAGCACGATGGTATCAACCACAAAGTACCATTCATTTAAGCATCAATAAGAAAGCAGTTCAAGATACTGCGAAAAGAACAAATGAAAGTTCAACAATTCCCATTAACACTCTCAGTAACCAGTACCTTGGTCTTTGTTATAGTGTAGGAACAATCAAGTTCAACAGTTCCCATTAACACTATCCTTAACTTAGCACCTTGGCTTTCGTTACAGTGTTAATGTCAAATTCCAATTGGAAGAGGGGACTATGATTGGAGATTTTTCAACGCCCTACTGTACGCGATGATCAGTCGCATTGTACAATAGAAGAACCAGTCACTTTCTCTACTAGTATAAGGACAACCCCTTATCGGGACGTCACCCTAGGCAACTCATGGGCCTTTAATTACGCTAGGTCGTGCGTCACTCGACCTCTTACGCAACCTTACTCTAGTCCCTGGTGAATATGTAACAACATAGCTCAGTCTGGAAGGAACAGTATATCCGAAATTTCCAGACTAACAATCATCCTCTCTAGGATTTCAACCACCAGATCATAGATTCACTTCCGAACTTTGATGGAAGTAATCTCGTAGCATGTGGGTTGACTCTTAGTCAACGAATCAACAAGACAAACCACTCGAATTAAGAAGACTCAACAACGCAACCCGGGGAGTCATTACTATATTTTATAATAATCTTAATAAAGAGTATTTAATTGGAACACTATACTAGTTCCGAAAGACTCAAGTATATATGGGAAGAATGTCAGGATTATTCATACCTTCCCTAGTGTGGGGTTGTTAGCCCAAAAATACTCCCAGAATATTCTATTGGTAATTAATAACCAATAATTAACTAAAAACAATATTTAAAGAATTCTCGAAAGCTCTAAAATATTTTTTAGAGATCATCGAAATATTTTAGTAGTGATTCGGGTACTTGGTTATCCCTCGAATCTCATTAAATCGGAATAATAAAAGAATCAAAGTAAAACCATGTTAAAATAGGGCTATGGATAAAAGCAGTTGACAATAATTATCTTTTAAAATTCCCAATATTTAAATATTATTTAAAATAATTAATTAATATTAATATAATTAAATGACCTCATTTTGAATGATTCACAATATTTAAATAATATTTAATTAATATTAAATAGTATTTAAATAACCTTCAAAATGAATTTAAAATAATTCATTAATATTGAAACGTTATTCAACCCTTTTTAAATAATATTTAATTAATATTCAAATATTATTTAAATAATTAAAATAATTATTTAAAATAATTAAGTGGATGATCCTCAGTGATCATCATATAATCCTCAATACATTTTGAATCAAAATAATTTTGATAGTTATCGACTACCGTCGAGAAATACCCGATTTTCCCTAGTTAACCATCGAGTACCCTGAATGGTAACCCGACACACAGAACAGATATTCAATCTGGTTATATGCATATTCTAACTTTTCGAGAAGTTCAGAGTAGCAGAAGAATCAAGTTTATAAGAAACAAAGCAGTTCAGAGTGAAAAATGATAATATGCATTCTCAACTACAAGGAGATGAATAGTTCAAACCACAAATACACTTTATAATCGAGGAACTTGTTATAAAGTCAAAGATTTTAAGAAATCTTGCATCACCAGGAATTAACGATATTCTGATATAGAAATAAATGATAAAGTTGGAAAACTTGCCTAGAGTCCAAGAAATGCTATTCTAGCTTCTCCACGTTCCGGGTACTCTATAATAATATAAGAACCCACTCTTAGTATACATATGTATGTATTAGGTTAATTGTAAATTTGTACAATTTATTTCATATATTGCCCGGTATTTCACTTCCTCGAGCCTACTTTAGCCCTTCGTAAAACTATATTGTCAATGATTTTTAATCAATTTCTATACACCAACATGTAGTCATGATATTCCTCGACAACTTTCGTTACTTGACCGACTCGAGAAAAGTCCTCTAACTTGCTCGAAGTCGTTTCCCAAAATGGTTGTTTAATCTTTTTCTTATGTTCGTTTCACTTAACACCCTGTATTCTTGCATTTTTAATAAATTGGAAATTAATCCATTTGACATGAATCTTTCTCTGAGATCATCTTTGTACCACCGACAACATGACATAAAAATTTCAATTCGAGCTAAGGTTGTTAGCTAGGTGAAACAATTCTCCAAAATTCAATGCTTAAGCAATTCGTAGGTTATGACCAACCTTTCCTAAAATAGCTATATCTCCTAGCTCGTTAATCCAATCGACTCACCGTTTAAGGCTACGCAAACTAGACTCAGATTAGAACATAGTCCCAGCAAATCCTCATCCCAGAAATAGTGTTAATTCATCCGAACAATTCATCCAAAATAGTGGCTCCAGAATTATCATTTCTGTGATTTATGGTTACATGACTTGCACTCTACCAATTTTAATAAATCAGATTTTATACCTTTTAATTTAATTCTTCTTCCCAGGTAATCTCACGTGTTCCTAGTAATTAAAATAAAAGTATCATGATTTATGGAATCCCCTAACTAGGGTGATCACAGCTTCAAAGTTCAAGGAAAACATGATTTTCATTTTCTGCGCTACCATTACTAAATCGGCCATATCTTTTGGCTCGTAACTCCAAATGACGCAAAATTAGCGCTCAAACGATATAGAGACTAACTACTATCCAGTCATTTCATCAAACTACCCAGACTAGACAAATAATGTTCCCAGATTTTCTGGACAGTGGGCAGCAGACAGGGGAAATTTTGGCATGGTAACGTTTGTAAACTCATCGTTTTCCATTTCTATTCTACTTCAGTTCAACCAACAAGCAATCCCAAACTCCTCATTCAACATCAAAAATCAACATACTACCACTTTAAGCCAAAAAAATCAGTTTTGCTCATAAACAAGGGTTTAAGAATCAAATAACCAAACTAGGTGTTCTTAAGGCCAACCAAGCTTGTTTCATACTACCCATTACACATACATCACTAATCAATCATCTAACAAGCCATAGGAGTACTAGAATCAATGAATTAATTTNGCCAACCAAGCTTGTTTCATACTACCCATTACACATACATCACTAATCAATCATCTAACAAGCCATAGGAACACTAGAATCAATGAATTAAATTTTTTATTTCCGAAATCACTATTCATGCTCTTGAGAAATCATAAAAATCAAGAGAATCACTTAATAACTAAGCATAAGATTGTAGTATGTTGTAGACAAGAAGCATACCTTGATTTTAAGCTACTAAACTCAAGAAATGATCAAGTAATGGGGGAGCTTGAGCTCTTCTTCTTCCTCTTTTCTTGCCTTTGCCGAATGCTACTTGAAATGGGGGAGAAGTACTTGCCTTGTCTTTGTGTTAATTATGTTAAAATAAAAAGTTAGGCAAGTTATTAAGCTAAGTCAAACATTAGTCAAGATTGGCAATTTGACTTTGGTCAAATATACTTGCATGCTTTATATATATCAATGCAAGTATTTCCATTCCCTTTTTCTTTTATACAAATTCGGTTCATTTAATTAATTTAGGTAGTGTTTTGATCTTCGTTTTCGTAACGATTCGCGACTACGCGATTAATCGCTACCTCGTTACGGAAGTTTCCAATAAAATTATTCTCCACCAAAACACTACTCACTAATCATTAGTCATTTCGTACTCTTTTATAAACTTCACCCTATTTATTCTAAGGGTTCAGATGCAATTTGTCGGATAACGTATATTAAGGAAGTCCTGCATATACTACGCATACTGCTTAAAATACGAACCACTGAATATTCTCAAGTTACCCGTCTCTGAATTCTGACGAGTCCCAGATACGATTATATATTCCCTAGGTTAATAATATAGCTTTGAAACTAATTTCTGAGGAAATAAATATTCCTTCACATTTTTTGGTTCCGATATAGCCCTAAAACGACCAAAAATCAAATTGTGAATCTTCGAATTCTGACAATTCATACATACGTTCATTTATTCAATAGATTAGGAATATCTTTTTTGAATATTTATTTTGAAACAAATAAATATTCCTATATCGTTTCCACACAGTACAACCAGGTTAGAGTCAAATAAAAGTTACCACTTTTTGAATTCTGAATTGATTTACATACATTCATTTATGTCGTATATTATTAATACGACTTCATATCTTAAGCTCTCTTCAAGCGATAATTCAGATAAAATTATTCACTAATAAAAATGAAAAAATTTATCCAAAAAAATTCTTAATATTCCCAAACTCAGAAATATGGGTTATTACAGTCTCCCCTCCTTAAAAGAATTCCGTCCTCGGAATTTACATGCGGACAACTGAGGTTACTATCCTCACACCTCAATTTCGAATTCTCACGTTGAGTCTTCAACCTACTCAGTTTCGTACAATCTCCTCAGCATTATTACTTCACTTTTCACCATTTGCTCTATTCAATCGATGATATCTATAATTTCGTATTTTAACGCATGCTTAACGTCCATACTATAATTTCCTAATACGAACTTATGGAATGCATGACGGATTTGTTAAAATTGGGACGAAACACCTCTTTTTGTACACGTTCTTAATATACTTCAAGACCTTAAACGATTCCATACTCCTCGAGCTTAAACTCTCTCTTTTACCAAATCTCGTTACTTCTATCCACGATAATACATTCAGTAATACGAAGTCTCCCGCTTCATACTCTCTGCCTTTCCTGGCTTGATCACCAAATTCGCTTTCTCTATCTTGAGTTATCATTAATCGCTTTCAAATACTACAACTTGTATCATATGCCCTTCGAACCGATTCTTATCCTTATCACAATGTAAATCGATATTTTCCGTCCGCACTAACTTCTTAAGATGGCATGCCTATAGGTGGGTGGTAACTAGGGTCAGATGAAACTCAATCTGTGGTAAGTAATTACCCCAACTCTTTTTAAAATCCAAAACACAACTTTTTATGAAAAGATAACATTGTACATAATTTTAATAGGAATCTTTCAATAACGATCATCGAAACAATTGATCAGAGTGATTTGGAGATCAATAAACTCATTTTCAATGTATATGAGAGATAAGGAAGAAATTAATTTGGATATAACTGAGAACAACCATATTTGTACTCAAGATGACCAGTCTTTAGTACTTTCTGGCTTATAATACATAATCGAGTGGTTGCCCACCAAACTTTTGTCACACAGACAAGAAGTCACACCATATGCATTGTTTATCTCAATCGGATGAAAAATAGTTAACATTTAGAAGAAAATGATTTTGAAAGGGAAAGAAAATATATTTTGAAATTTTCATTCCTTAATGCATTACGAACTCAATATACAACAGTCCCTACTTATTTAGGAACCTATTGACAAAATCCCCAAATTTCTTATTTCTCATTTCTATTCTTTCCGAATGAATAAATCTTTAAGACTCTTATGGTCTTTGTACTTTCTCCATTTCTTCCCATTCGAGTGATGTTTCCACAACTTAAGTGCATCCGTTATGGCTATTTCCTTTAATTCATGAGTAGGTTACCTTAATTCATATTCCTCCCGTTACTCAGACACATATAAAATTATTTCTACTATGTTGCATCCGCACACAATCAATCCCTAACAAGACATATCATTATTAATTACAAGATTCACCTTTTATCCTCTAGTACTTACCACATCAGGACAATTACTCATATTTATTCTTCACTTTCCTCAAACTTCCTTCACCACTTACTATATGCCTCCAAAAATTTAAACTCATTTTACCCAAAACTCACTCTTACAGAATTTGTCATCCAACCTCTTTTCTCTTAAGATTTTCTGATGATATATATATTTTACCTTTGGGTTCTTCCTTCACCTTTAGCCAGATCAGGATATCCTCTGTGAAGACTACGACAACTTGTCCAATTATTTCTTACAACTCCAATTAATCCTTAGAAGGTACAGGTGCATTTATTAATATAACCTACTTCATCAAAGACTTATACTGTCCTTATCGTGTGCTAAATGCCATCCTTGGCATGCTATCTAGGTAATTCTTTAGTTAGTGATAACCTATCCTCAATATATCTTCACCAGTTGACTAATTTCTTCGAGTGGTAGAATATTATGTCTATCCATATTATAGATATCCAATATTGATTGCTAACTTAATCAATTCTCTTAATCCATTCTCACCAATGTATGTGCGGTCTCATGCCGCTATCCGTTTCCTTTACAAACAAAACATGTGNTATCCAATATTGATTGCTAACTTAATCAATTCACTTAATCCATTCTCACCAATGTATGCGCGGTCTCATGCCGCTATCCGTTTCCTTTACAAACAAAACATGTGCACCTCATAGTAACACTTTCAATCTTATGATACCTTTATATATAATAGTCTTTATAACTGAGTGACTAACCCTCTTATGCTGCCAGGTGCCATCTTTTAAGATGCCTCCAATGCTGAAGTTGTTCATAACACTAGGTCAATGACGAATGACGTGATCTCTAACGGTGGTAACCCCAAAATATCACTAAGGGTTACATCTTTCAATTCTTTAACTATTGTGTACTTCTCCTTATTGAATAGTTCCTTTTTCAAATCCATTACTGGTGCCCCACAACTTAGCATCCAAAGCGTAATATACTTTTCACTCAAATCTTAATTTAAACCTTCTCAATTAATCTCTATCTTCCAATCCCAACTTTATCCAATGTCAGGAAATCTTAACTTCACTATTTTATTGTTACCATTAGTTTAAACATCCTTATTTGGACAATCCTCCATTCTCAACATCACATCAATTCTTCAATCTGGAAGGGACTTAAATCTATGTCAAACCGGTACACCAGTCAATCTTCATACCATATTACCTTTCCCTTATTCTCTATATTTACAACNATCATTATCATAACATCTAGACTTTATAATTATAGCTTCTTGCTGTCCATTTCACATATTCTCCCATATCAGGATCACTGTTTAGTAAGTGAGGCCTTGATTGGCTTGGATGAACCATAATTAACTGTACGCCAACCCGCTCATATTTCTTAATCCACTGTTCTTCCCAAAGTAGAGCTCCAATTCCTTATCAAATGGTTTCTTAGAATCTCCATACATTTAGCTTCATTTCTAGTCCTCAAATTTCTTTTCCTTTTTCAGCACTTCATTTCCACATTCTATCATAGTTAGTTATTTCCAACACTGTGACTCTATTCTCAATTCACTACTTTTGGGACAATCTTGACAATTCTTATAGACTTTGATTCATGATCTGACACACTTTTGTTTCAGGTCTAAAACTTCAATTACATCTGAATTTCCAGATACTTAAGCAAAGTTGCATAATATAAGAAATAGCTATGGCTAAAGAATTCTTTGTTCGACAAAGTTCATAAGAATTCTTGCTGAATCAGCGACCTTACTAGACCTCAATCAAATACCTTTCAGAAATTTAGGATCATCATATTTGGATATCGTCAGGGGTTTGCAACTGTCACTTTCCAACACTAGTGTCGTGTACGATCTTTAATATAATACAAAAAGGATAATTATACTATCCATCCCATATAGTCTCAATCAAGCCACACCTATGGGTTTATATCTGGGTCACGGGACCTTTCCCCTGAACTGCCTATCTCAATCCAACCCATTTCATCATCAATGACTACTAGGACCGCTCTCTGGTCCGGAATTCCACTATTAAAAGAAGGAGCTTCATACAAGCACTTATGTCATAACTCATTTATACTAGTTAATCCAACCACTATATTTGCAATGTGGCGGTCATCTCTACCCCAAGGCTTACTTTAATCCAACATCCTTAATATACTCCAAGATTATATCAAGTGTGTATCTCATCTCTTTGTTGCGACTCTACATTGTATGCATCCCATACTTCATTTAAATTAAGGCTTTACTTTTTACTCTCAGAGAATCGTCAATAAAATCCTCAATATTACTCATATATAGATGGCCATATCCTTTAAGCCATACTACTCCATTTTACCCTGAAACATTCCATTTACACGTCTTCTTATTTCTAAATTTTATTAAACTAATGAGAAGGTATTTTCTATAGAAAATTGGGCATGACCTATTCATATGTTGGACTATGCCCTGCGTAAAAACACCACAATCACTATCCCCAAAACATTCACAAATAATCTTGGTCCTTTAGTGACCCCCAAACATCAACATCTCATCAGTCACTTATAACATAACGTATACCAAAAAGGGAAATAACTAGGAGTCACTATATATATATATACATATACTTATTCTCGAGTATCCACAAGTCAGTAAAAAACAATATCAATGGTCAATATCTTGGACCATCAACCCATTCGCTCCACAACCTTGACAAGGGTTTGCTGAAATGCATACTATCTCTTCGGCTTATTGTCAATTGATAAAAGATTAGTGAAGATTTAACACACCATCAGTTCAAACACGATCATCTTAACTATTGTGCCAAGAATGAAGTGGTTCTCTTCGCTCAGTAATGCTCCCCTCAGTCTTGGGGTACTAGCATACTTAGTGCTACACTTATAGCATGTCTGGGTTCCTTTATAGGTGCTCCATAATTCTCGAACTCTCATTCTCAATCATAAATCCTCTTACTCAGATGAGTCTCCTCGGCTAGTGTTCGACATCTTTGTAAGGAAAGTTCTTATTATCTTTCCTAACTATCCTTATATGAGTATATTAGTCTCACAATATAAATCACTACTACATCCGATAGCCCGATTATGAACTCGATCTGAGCTCGCTCTTTATTAATCTTATCCAAACATAACTCTTAACTCTCTCATTCCTGAGTACTATAACCTAGAGCTCTGATACCATCTCTGTGACGCCCCCAGATCCGGGGTCAGGAATCCAGGTTGTCACTGTCCAATTTCCACAATAAATAATGCTCACATGCTTTAACAATTATAACAATCCAACATACAAGCAATGACCCAAAACCAAATACATAACTCGAGTTATAGTCTCAGGAAACGAACTTAAAATAATAACAGTTATTATAATCCAATTGTAATAAACTCAGGATCTCATGCTACTAATATCACCTCTACCTGAAGTTACATTAGGAGTAAACAATGTTTCAACATTTATTAATACCTTGCATATTTTACAATAATTATTAGGATTCTAAACTGAAATCCTATCTA